>JALLBK010000608.1:0-23730 GCA_036940085.1 Discostella pseudostelligera | reverse complement strand
CTACCGTGGTTAGGGAACGTTCGAGCCATGTAACTCTTGGAACCCAATGCATACATTTCGGAGGATCCGATATGAATCCTATTGCCGAGGACAATAAACCTGCCAATATTATTGACAAAAAGGATAATGCATTCATCAGTACCTAATGCTATCTAGATACTGTTTCGTACTGTGTGTTGGGCTTTGGACTTAAGATTTGGATGGGCATGGGATGGTGCCGCTTCCACGTGTCGTTAGGTATTTTAGTCCGCTTGTCTCCCGCCAAAACCCTTCCACGTGTATTCATCTCATTGCCACGTGTAAGTTTGTGTGCTCATCTTTCGAGCGCTGGACCAGCCATGGCATCGCCATTAAAAATATCTGTCTCGAGTTGGGAAATATTTGGTGACAGAGATTTTGAAGCGAATATTTTCCACTAATTTTCCCCGATATCCGTTTTCGAGCCTACAAAGACACTAAAAAACGGATAAATGAAGAACGAAAAACGAATATCACAAAAAAAAAGATGGTGTCTGAGAAAACACGAGGAAACCATCCGAAAAAAAATTAAGTTCTCCGTTTCAGGTCGAACAAAGACACAGCCTAAGATGGCAGCGGATGACATCGATACAGAAAAAGTGACAACGGGATTGATACAGGTATTAGCTCACGCGGTTGCGAAGTGTGGATTCCTGAAACAAAATCTTGCATTGCTCGGCTTACTCATTTTATCAGTACAAGTTGGAATTGAGCACTCGTATTCCTAAGTAAGCAACCACATTGCAAAGATTTCTCTCAAATACATTTGGTGCAATACCATCAACGAGCAACAACAGGATTGGGGGTTATTGTAGGTTGTTGTTCACAAGCACGAGTCCAAGAAATCTGGATGTGTTTCACAAATCACTCCTTATTGGATGCATCACTCGGCAGTCTCTGTTTCAGCAGAGTAACACTTTCATTATATCCCCTCTCAAGACATAAATCTAAGGCGCTTTCACCGAACTCATTACGTATCGTAGGGTCAGTTCGTGCATCTTGCAGTATGATCTTCACAGCCTCGTACGATAATTCCGATCGGTTCGGTAATGCATCGAATTGTGGTCGTAGAAAGCATGCTCCCATCAAAGGTGTGCGTCCACCCTCGCTCTGAGCATTGGGTTGCGCGCCCTTTTGTAATAATAATGATACAAGTTGTGTGTTAGCCGTGAGGCATGCCGCCCGAAGTGGTGTATGCCGGAAACCTGGCAATGGTTGGGCATGCGCTCCGTGTTGCAGGAGCAACTCCACAAGCTCGACATTACCAAGGAGGATGGCTTCTATCAGCGGAGTAATACCTAACGAATCTTCTGCGTTAATATTGTAGTTATTCTTTTTGTTTTTGTTGGTATTATCGACGTCACCATCCGTGAGTAGGGAGCGCACCAGCTCAATATTGTTAGATTTCACCGCGTCGAATAATGAAGCGTTGTATTCGTAGGAATTGAAAGATTCATGCTCCAACACGCCAGAAGGCTTGTGATTTGACAAGGATGGTGACAGGAAGAGAAGCCGGTAGGATAATAATACGAGTAGTAGCACTGCGGGAAGCGAAAGGAAAAGTCGTCTGGACTTTCCATTCATGTTGTTGTATCTATTCAACGCTGCCGGTTTGCCCGCAACCACATCGGCAGCTGGATAGGCGCACGCGAACGGGGTTGTGCGGCAGCTGTGCTACTTCGTTGGCGCTACTCTAGACAATTATTGCTTGTTTCTATGCATTTATCGCGTCCCGCGGATATGGGGTAGTAGGGTTACTACTCTACACCTGCTGTTGTCGTCGTCCGCCATGGTCAATGGCAAGGAGACCATGTCGACGGACTCTCGAGGGCCACGTGTAGCCTTTTTGCTGGTTGCTGGCCGGTGGGCCTCTCTCAAGAGTCGGATGAAGATAGAGAGCTTGGCCGCGATGTCAATCAATTGAACTACTTATTCCAATAGCATGCAGTAATAGAGCCGATGAATGAGATGAACGATGAGGACTCTTGTGAGTTGTTGGTTGGTGGTCAACAATACTTTGTTGCTCAGATGCAGGCAGTAATAGCGTCTAATTTTAAGGTAGTAGTATTGTGCATTAAGACGTCGATAGCAACCACACAATATCAACGTTTTGTCATCTACTACACAATTCCATAAATGATATCTGTACGGAGAACTTTCAGCCATTCACCGACGGTAGATGGGGTAGGGTACAAGTACGGACAAATTATTGAATTGGGTGAACAACATGCCATTACAGGTGATGAGATCGACAACGAACAACACCAATATCTCACCATATTTTACACCGTCCAACACCGGTTCTGCTTCATGTTCCAAACAATGATCACCGTGAACATGCAATAGCACCGCACCTTCCTCGGGTGTGAAGGCAATACTAGTAGCACCGGCTTTCTTTCGTTGGTGAGGCAGATGAAACGTCGTGGCGCCACCATGACAAGAGGAGAGGTAGAATAAGACGGTTATTTCTGTTTGTGCCTCTTTCACGTTTGCAGCGCCCGCGAAGGCTGGAGTGTTCATGCTAGTATTGTTGCATTTGGATAGTGATGATGATGGGGAGTCAATTCTATTGGATTCATCCACATGTCGACCAAACCACTGCCCTTTGGTATACTTATACAATCGAAGGTTGGGATTGCATGTTATCGGTTGATATTTGGGTAGATTGTTGGATTTGGTAATAGCGATATATTTTTCCGACTTTGATTGAAGAGAGGCCTTGTCGAAGATATCTAATTGAAGTGAGATTTGTTGCACAACATTTTCTATTCGCTGGTAAAGACGATGCGACATGTTCCAATCATTCTTTTGGATGCGACCGCATCTGTCAAACGGAATGTGTACCATATCAGAAGAAATTGCGACATTGATGCGTAAATTGAATAAGATAGATGACAATAAAATGGTACACATGCAAAACATAAATCACTCACTCTCGATGGGCAATCGATTTCGTTGCAGGATGCGATACCACATCCCATGCATTATTGTTCTCTGCGTAATTTATCCATTCTCGACATTCTTTAGATGACAGTGCATTGCGTGCTACGAATACAGCGTTTGGAATGAGAGTTTCCACCTGTAATTCTGCAGTTGCTTGGTGTGGATGATGTCCGCAGTTGATGTGACGAAGCAGATGTTCCGGAAATCCGCTGCCGCTGTTATTATTATCGTTGCATTTGGAGGAGTTGGCAATCGACAACAGAGTGGACGATCTGTTGTCACTCCCATAATGTTTATTTCTTTGCTTCCTCGACATCTAATGCTATTGGGGTGGTGGCGTAGCGGCGGCGGCGGCGGTGGCAATGCCATGTTGTAATAGTAACCTGTTGAACTATGATGATGTGGACGTGGAAGTCATCAATGGTGCTATCAGCTGTTGGCGGGAAGATTCCCGCCAACGTGCTACTCTACATACACAATTTGAATACCAATTCCTCTCGGATGAAGTTCAAGTTGCCGTCAGCAAAGAAATCCAAAATCTTCCCCCTGTTTTTTTCGCCGCCCCGCCGGGACGTCCGACGACGACGACGAGTGGAGCTCAATTATTTCATAGCAAGTCTTCGATATCCATAGAGGGGATATTATTATTGTTCATCCGCAAGGTGCGTCTCGTTCATGAATTCTGATAGACGTACCACATTTATGCGTGTGTATAGCGCCAAGGCGGTTAGATGCTAATTTCCCTTCACCGCAGCGCATTTTTTTTCTCGCTGTCGGCTATCGACTCTCGGCAGTCGGCAGTTGGTGGTGGGTGAATGCCACAGAGAAGAATCATTGAGAACAATTATTTTGTTGGCGTCATTTCGACTGTATTCTCACATGTTTTTCCTTCGTCTATCCTCCTCGATGCCGTAACTACGCACTACAATTTATTCACCGCGAATATCAATATCTAAAATTGATCAATTCGATGCACAAGCAGAAGCGCAGTTTTGATCTGGAATTAACAAACAAAATGAAATTCGGAACAGCTCTCGTAGCCTTAGCGGTGGTTACTGGTGGATCAAATGCCTTCCAATCACCTGCGTACACCTCTGGGCGAACGACGGCAATGAGCAGATCCCAAAATGTTCGACGCAGCAATGGCGCACTTATGGCGGCTACGATGGATGGAACCGCAGTGAATGGTCAGGTAGCAAATGGAGCAAGGAGGAAGAAGACCAAACAGGTGAGTTTCTATGCGCGAAGATAGGGGGAGGTGGCTGGATGTGGGGCATAATCTTGCTTATCTCACATATCACATCCCCTTCAGGAGCGTCTTGAACTAGCCACCAAAGGGCTACAAGTTCATGTCATCGGTCTCTCCATCCATCACGCCCAGGTAGAAGTTCGTGAAAAACTCGCAATTCCTGAATCGGAATGGAATAACCAATCCAACATCATCTGCTCCACCGGCCAGGTCGAAGAGGCGGCAATTCTATCCACATGCAATCGGTTTGAGATATATTTCGCAGCCAGTGATGCCCATGAGGCCAACGCACGAGTTATGGAGTATTTGGCAGAACGATCCGGATTGCCCGTGAGTGTCCTTCGTAAGAATATCTTCATGTTGGAGGGGGATGATGCCGTTTGGCATTTGATGCGCGTGGCCGGTGGTCTCGACTCCCTAGTTGTGGGCGAGGGGCAGATTCTCAGCCAGGTCCGGCAGTGCCATTTGCATTCCATCGAGGAGGATGGTTGTGGGGGGAAGGTTCTCAGTCGATTGCTGAATAACGCTGTTGCGGCGGGAAAGCGTGTGCGTAGTGAGACTAACATCTCGAAGGGGTCAGTTAGTATTTCGTCGGCTGCTGTGGAGTTGAGTGAAACAATGTGCATGAAAGATTTGAATCTGCCATTCTCGGAAGCTCGATTGGCGGTGGTCGGGGCTGGTACGATGACAAGGTTGTTGATTACCCACTTGGCAAGTCGAGGATTGGAGAGGATCGCTATTGTGAATCGGTCGATGGCTCGTCCGATGGAGTTGCAGGAGCAATTCCCCGATGTAGACATTGAAATCGCATTAGAAGACGGCCTTTGGGATGTTGTGAGAAAGAGCGATATTGTCTACACAGCCACGAGCTCACCAGATTATGTTATTGACAAGAATTTGCTGGAAAAGAATGGCTTAGATGGTGGTCGTCCTTTAATGTTGGTGGATATTGCTGTTCCACGAAACATTGGGCCGGATAGTGCTGAGGTAAGTCGAAGTTCATCCAATGCTCTGAAGGTTGTTCAATATACCGTTTACCTTATATGTTGGTGCCATCGACTTGATCCCGTACTTTAGGTCCCTGCAGTCACTCCCTACAACGTTGATGATCTTAAAGCCGTCGTTGCAAAGAACACTGCTATGCGTCAACGTGAAATGATAGAGGCCGAGAATCTCCTACGCGAGGAAACCAGCTCCTTCATCGGCTGGCGAGAATCTCTTTCAGCCATCCCCACCATCAATCAACTTCAAGAGCGAGCCAACATGTTCCGCCAAGAAGAGCTGTTGAAATGCACTAGAAAACTCTCCCAAAATGATAACTTCTCAGTCAAGGAGTTGGAAGCTGTGGAGAGGTTGTCCAGGGGGATTGTGAATAAGATGTTGCATGGACCTATGGCACACTTGCGGAGAGCGGAGAGTGTGGAGAAGAAGCAAGCTGCATTGAGCGAGCTAAGTTCCATGTTCCGTCTGGATGATGAGGAAGGAGGAAAGGGAAGAGGACGCCGTAGAAGATGAACAGCGAAAGTGTTCGTTGGTCCGCGAGAGGCAATATTGCAGGGAAATAATTAATTCGTTACCGAAGTTAGACAGTGAATACCATGATAAAGTAATTTTCATCCAATCAAACCTTTAATCAGTTACACGAACTTGGCTCGTTTCCGTTTCTAGGTTCATAATCAATTCTTTAACAAGGTGCAGTTGGAAACATTGCCGCGGCCTCTCTCTCGGTTATGATTTATGATCATTTTTTTCTTTTTAATTGTCGTAATGCATTTTCCATCGATGATGCAATTTGAGGAAAATTCCTGACCGCACCCACCGGCTAGGGAAGAATGCAATCCTTCGTTCAAACACAGATATCATATGCAGCCAGCGTAAAATTTGTTGCTGTGGTATTATTTATATCCTGTCCATCTCCACGTCATCGCCTGCAACATGAAGCATGTGCAATGAAAATCCGTGAGCAACAAACCAAACCCAATCTTAGCCCCCCCCCATAGGATCAAGATGATATTGTGCACTCACCTTCCGATTGGCCAGATGCAGCAGCCGAGGAAGACGCTGCACCACTACCGACACCCAAAAACTCCTTCAATACACTTCCAAACACAATAAACGAGAGGTAGAATCCAGCCCAAGCCGAGAAGTAGAGATTGCCCACATAAGTGGCTGGACCATTCTCAAAGGTCAACAGACCGGCACAGAGAGTGTAGAGTACTGCCATGACAAATCCCGAAATGGTAGTGACGAGTGCAGAGTCTTTTCCGCAGGAGGAGAAGACGGAAATCAAGAAGGAAACGACTAGGCCGATGATGCCTTTGTGGAGATTGATAGAGAGTTTTTTGGTGGGGGAAGAGAGTATGTTTCGGGGGAGGGACGGCAGTAGCAACAGCAAAAACAAAATGATGAATGAGACTAAAGATCACAAAGCAAATCCAATTCGGGATGATGATAGCATCGTTCGGAAACAACCACTCAACATCATACGATATGTCATCATCTTTTTCCCTACTCACCAGTGATCAAACCATACGTATTTCTCCCGCAGGTAACATCCTCGGCCCCATTCTCCAATTCACAAACTTGATGCTTAAATCGCAAAGTTTCAATAACCACAATAATGCTTGCGAACATTAACCAGTACCAATTGGCAGTGTAGGACATCCCCATGCCACCGCTACCCCCGAGACGTTCCCGTACATACATGGCAAAGACACTTACGGCACAAATACCACATCCCCATGCCGTGAAGTACAGGTTGGCATTGGAGATGGTAGCCTGGTAGTCGTGAATCTGGTCATCTTTGCCAACATACATTTGTGCTAGGCCGTTGGCCGGGTCCATAATTATGGGTAAGCCGGCAGCCCATAATGCCAAAAGAATTAGGGAGAGTAGACCCTCGACAATGGTCCCAACGAAGAGTGTACTGAAACCACCTCGACTGACGTGGGCCATGCTAGCAATGGCCGAGAAGGAGAGTGTGATGGCAGTACAGGCCGTGACGTAATCGTTCTTAGCCTCATCGTCGGTTTCATGGGCGGTAAGGGCCAAAGTAGAGAAGAGACAGAGGAGGGCCCAGGAATTGAGACGGGGTTTGTCGACGGTGGTCGAGAAGGCGGCGAGGGCGGAGTCGGCGGCGTTGGATTCGGGCATGATGACTGACTGATTGACTTTGAGATGAAATGATGATTATATATGGTGTTGGGGAGAGGTGTAGGGATCAATAATGCTCTCCAAACAGACGAGGGCTGGTTCGGGTTTATCGATGAATTGGAAATGGATAAGAAGTTGTTGTTGGCTTGGACTTGGTGTGGAGCAACGGACACATGAACTTGAAACACAACATGAGAGATGAGTGCGGCTTGTTTGGCGCCAAATTTGTGAGTGGGAGAATCTTCAGTCTTCGTCTGCTTCTTCGTCGAAGATCTTTGTGACCTCTTGTTGAGCGAGAGTTCGAAAACTATTTCAACAGAGGAATTCGCCAAAAGGGTCATTTGGATCTTCAAAGATCTTCAAGCTGCTTCAAGCGTTGAGCGTTGACTCGATGTCGGCGGGAAGCTAAAATCTTCCCGCCTTTTTAACATTCAATTCGAAGATGAACGATGAACTAACTGCGGCTCTCCTATCCGCCCACCATCATCATATCAACACCCCCTACCTGTCGCCATGGAGCAAGACGCATCGCCCATGCCCGATCCTAACGATCTACGCCTCGCGGCCAATGCAAGGTTTGCGGCCAACGCACTCGACGAGGCGTTGCCATTGTACAGCCTCGCGGTAGAGGTGGCAAGTCAACGCATTGGCATCGACCAGCAGCCGCCGCAACAACAACAACAGGAAGAACCGACAGACGAACTTGTCATACATCTCTGCAACTTATCGGCATGTCTCTACAAAATGGAAATGTACAAAGAGGCATGTCACAATGCCGCCGAGGCAGTGAGTGTGAGTGGCGGACAGAATTTGAAGGCACTCTTTCGTTTGGCTCGGGCACAATTGGCAACCAAAGAATACTCCTCGGCCATGGAAACAATTCAACAGGCATTATCGCGTTGTGATGAGGAGTTGCAACAGTACGAACAGCAACAGATAAAGGCAGCAGCAGCTTCCGATAGCAATGATGATACGAATGTCAATTCGACAATATTGCAGAGGAAGGAGTTCGAAAAACTAAAGGTGGCGACTCTACGTGAACAAGGCCAGCAGCAGACAGCATCATCATCCCAGGATATCATCCAATCGATAAAGCTCGAACCACGCACTCCTTCCATCAAGGAATTCACTCGACCAAACAAATCTTCCGACTCCTACTCCCCCCTTGGCAATGGAAACTTCTCCACCGTAGTCATTTGTCAACACAAAGTCACCAACGAAACATTTGCACTCAAAATCATTGAGAAGGAGGAGTGCAAGAAGTTAGCCAAGCGACAACATCCCAATGTCTTTAATGAAGTGGCTATGGAACGTCGTATTTTAACACAGAAGCGATTACCGACTCATGTGAATCTTATTAAATGTTATCATGCTATGCAAGGTAAGGGGCATTGGACTTCGTTTGTCGTGATCTCTATGCACAACATTCTCTCTCCCTCCTATCATTATCACTAAACCTCATTCATGCAACCGCATACTATATCCAATATTTGTTTCACTCCACTCACCTCAAGACTATGGCAACCTCTACTTCCTAATGGATCTACATCATGAACATGGCGATTTATGGTCTAAACTTCGTTACCAAAAATGCATGGTGGGATGTCACTCGAGTTTAATCCGTGTCTATGTCTATGAATTATTGTCGGCATTGGAACATTGTCATAGACATGGGATTGTTCATCGAGATGTCAAGGTATATCGGTGCTCTCCAGAATGATGATATTTTTAATCAGTATGCTCTATGACCTCGTCCGTCTCATGTAATTGTCATCAAAACACACCTCTTACCTACATACACCTCCCTTCACACAACCCAGCCGGAGAATATATTATTGAGTGAACAAGGGGGGCATGTTATACTCATCGATTTTGGGACTGCCAAAGATTTAATTGTTACCGATTTGAACGGTCCCGAATTTGTGGGAACACCTGACTTTATGTCCCCCGAGGCAGTGAAGGAACCAAAAGAGGGAAGCGCAGGAAGTGATTTTACTGTCGATTTGTGGGCATTGGGTGTGGTGATATATCAATTGTATGCGGGTGCATTGCCGTTTGAGTCGCAAAGGTGAGGAGAGAATCATATTTGACCTAAAATCCATCATGTCTTAATGTCTGACTTACACAACCATGCATGTAATTGTGGCAGTCCCTACTTGGGCTTTCTTAAGATACAGCGAGGGGTGAATGTGGGCAGGAATATGGGTGTGTGGGATGATGATGCATGGGATTTGATTCAAAAGTTGCTAAAAGCAAACCCAAAGGACAGATTAGGAGCGGGTTGTTTTGAATGGATCCCTCCGTCCAAGGTAGAGAAGAATGACGCCAATGGCGAAAAGAAAAATACAGAACAAGGAGAATGGTTCGATGAGGGACAATTGTCAAACAAAACTGACGAATCTAACCAGCAACAGGCTCACGGGAAGATTATTCGTCATGAAAATGGCTATGATATCATTCGACAACATCCATTCTTCGCCAAGCAATCATCCACCCTCCTTGTTGAAACCAACTCCCATCTGAAATCTGATTCCGAGAAATCAATCCATCAACCCATTCCATCTCTTCGGGACTTGGCCATCCGTGCTACTGCCCACTTCATCGATCAGTCATCATTGGATGTCAATCTTGACGACCTCCACCCACCAGGAGATAATTCGTCATATGACGCCCTCCGTCTAAAGCCGTCTGATCGAAGGCGTGTCATGCATCTTCTAGATCGACTTCACATACTCAAGGAGCCACGCGTCTATCGTCGTTTCTTCTCCTCGAAGCAAGACGCTCGATTAGGACGAATACGACCAGAATCGAGAGATGTTATCGGCTTGACGCAATTGAATGACAAAATGGGTCATTTCCGTGGTGTTGGCGAAGATCAACCCCATCCGGAGTTACAACTGCCTACCGATAAACTCATTGGAAATACCAAGACAACCATTCATCATATCACCAATCCTCTCTTTCGCAAATCCATCAATGATCAATGTTCCGGCGACGATGATGACGGCGTGGTACAACGAAAAGAATACATTAAACAACTCAAGGAATCCATAAGACTTGTGAACCGAGTACGGCCAACAGTGGTGATCGCATGTGGATATTTCGATGATAGTTGTCGTAAACTATTATCGAAGGTGAATGAAACCGTTCCCGTCATTCTACACGATGGGTCATCCTTTTTCAACTTTTGGGTGTATGGAGCGCATTGTGTGGCTATTCCACTGCGATATCTTCGGGCGAACGTCGACGGAGATGGCGAAGATAATAGATTGCGAAATGAAGCATTGGCTTGGTTCCGAATGGAGCTGGAACAAATTAAGATGGCGCGAAGTCATGGATATGTCTTCGTCGATGGAGACCCAAGAGAAATTCCAAACGAGTGGATTACCAAGATGGGAAAGAGTCATATTTTGGGATTGTTAGGTTTGTGCAATGGTCCGAATGATGACACTAATGGAGAGGGAGGAGTAGTTGGAGAAGCTAGCGAGCAGAGTCTGCGTTTTGAAACCGTATACTCTGTCGCAAATTGTGGCACCGATGATAAAGCGAACAAAATCGGACGAGAGATTGAGGATGATATATCGACTTCTTCGTCCGACAGTGATGCCGAAGATTCTTCTGAAGATGCCCATGTACTGCATATTGTTGGAAGAATCGAAAATGGTGTGCGCTGCATCACTGTCCAAGAAGAGGAACTAGTTTGGGATGTGGATGTACTTCTCTAATATGCTCTAATTATTCCTCTCTTTCTCTTGAATTAGTCTGTTCGTATTTACATCACATCGCTCTGCCGCTCACTTCTCATTAATTGAAGCATTCCGCTTTCATTGCATGCCAACATTGACGCTATTTCCCCTGCGAGGACAGGATAGCCGCAACAAATCGCTCCGCAGTACTCTTCTCACCGCCATCTTCATTCGCAGAATCAAATGCAAATTGATACTGAATCGTCCCATTCCTATCATACAACAATACAGTTTCCAACGAATTCATTCTCATATTAGTACCCTCAGTACCAGGACTTATGGTTGTCGAATTGACATCTCTGTGGTTCACATCTTCTATTTGTGGTATCAGACCAATCAATGGTATTGAATACAATGGCGATGGATCGGTAGATTCTGCATAGACAAATAGTAGATTGTGGTCGGTAAGTAGAATGTATCGTTGAATTTCACCATAGGAAATATAGGATCGTTCTCCTAGGCAGGGGCAGAGTTTTTGACATAGGTCTTTTTGTGCTGGACCGAGGATGACACCAGAAAGTGATTCAAATGTCATCATGTGCACATTTCGTAATTTGTTGATGGAGAGTGAGTTGTGTGTAGGTTGATCATCTTCCTCCCGTAGTGAATTCTGTTTGGCTGTTGCTGCGGCTGTAACATTCGAACACTTGGTCGGAATCGGAACGAACGAGCCATCGTCGATGGGTGGATCCGCCGCGGCTGGCTCGACCATTGGCGCGCCATCCACGACGGGAGCGGCCCGTGTCTTGGCCGCGTCTGCAGTGGCGGCTTCAACTTGCGGTGCTGGTTCAACCTTGGGTGTTTCCACTTTAGGGGCTGGCTTGGCCATGGTCAAATGATTGCAACTACTCCTACTGCCTACTACTGCTGCACCAAATTCTTCATGAAGAAGTTCTCTTTTGTCTTGTGCTTCCTTCGTTGTGGTTTTGGCGGGAGACTTCGAAAAATGGCGGGAAGACACTCACTTACACGTGGCAGCTACTTGGCGGACCGTCGCACTCTCTTTCATCGCCATCGATGGCCTACCTCTGCTGGCGTCGATGCCCAAGCCAGGCCTTGCCACGAGGAACGGAGATATTATCTAGTCATGCCCGCCGGTGTTGGTGTTGGGTAGCATCAGCGCTTTGTCGTGTTGTAGTCTATGAGTTGATGCGCCAGCGGTGCCATAGCGACAGATCGACACAATAATTGACAATAATGACCACTGCTTGTGAGTGCGGCAGACGGCATGTACTCGACGGTATTTCGGATGAGGGAGGGAGGAGGGGCAAGCCTACATCGATGAGTGCCATCCATAGAAATTTCATCCTCGTGGTGGTGGCGGTGGTACTACTGCTTTCATCACTCATTGCACTTATTGGAATTCTTGCCATACTACCTCGAGCTTTGGATGAATTTTTATTAACCGACGAAGAGTACTGTCATATCTCTATTCCGACGGAACTTAATGTTGATAGTGGGGCAAGACTGTTCGAGGAATGTAGTAGTAGTGGAGAGATTTCTTTTCAGTGGAATTCTGAAAATTGCGCTATAGATGATGCGACTTCGCATAATGACATTTCCAGTGATGACAACACACGAGATACTCTGCAACACGAGGAGCATAAGCAGCAACATGCAACCAAGTTCCAACGAATCACAAATTCGATCCTCTGGAGAATATCATTGCATCTTTGGTCCCAATCGGAAAACGAAAGTGATGCTAGTGCTAGTACAGAAATTCCTCATCTTCTGCATGGTAATAACCATGACGGTAGACATGGCAATGACAATATTATCGGACGAACAAGATGTTATTTGCATCCCATGTGTGACGGATATCGAAAATTGCGATCACGCATACGATTCGAGCAGCTAGCTTACCCCTGGACTTGGTATATTAAAAGTTCGATCCGTATGAGCAATTTGACTCTCCATTCGTTGAAAAGCAATGTGGCATTCGTATCACGACAAAGTAGTAATCCCCATTGGATGCGATGGAAGGTTGGATGGAGTGGAATACCAGGGAGAAACTGGACTTCGCTTAGCACTCTTGAAAGTGATGGTGAACAAGCAGATATACCATTCTACTACACATCGCATTTACCACCGTCGATGGAGATTGAAACTTTGGATATATCTATCCAATCGATATGGATGCGTCCCGTCATTTCCGCTCAATTACATGGAATCGTCATAAACTTTATCGTCCAATCGGGTGAATTCGTACTTCCTCTAACAAGATCATTGAATCATGATCATGGGAACAAGGCATCCAACAATACAGCCTTTCTTGTTGGCGACATGACCCTACATGAAGTATTAGAGATATTGCCAAAGCCGCCGAAAGTGGAGGGATTGTACCCAAGGATTGGACTCGTCAATATTACCAATGTTACATTGTGCTTGTATGAAAACAAGTACAATCACAATGCTGGAGCATCATCTTTGAAAGTATTGATGAAGATTCGAGTACCCAACAAGTTCTTTTTGCCGATATCAAATTTGACACATGGTAAGCACTTGCGTGAAGGAGTGGGAAGGGGTGTGCTAAATGAACATGTTCGTGCTTATTCTGATGATTTGCTTTCCCACTGTCGACACTAGCTCATAGACAAACTGGCATCGATAGAAAGCATTTCCAAAAAATGATGGAATCATCCATATCGGATGCTTTCCGTCGGCATCTATTACGTGAAGCTCATGCTGCCTTTCGCAACAGCTGGATCTCGGCGCATAAAGCACAGGAACAATTGCAACAGTTGGTCATACAGACGCAAGAGTTGTACTTGGATAAATGGCTCGAAATGGGAGTCAACGCATGGAGACAAGTAATCGAGCATGGAACTGTTCCGATATTGAGAGCAACAGACGACTGGGCATCAGATTTGCGAGAGATTGTTTCAGAGCCAGTACCGCCTCTGATGGTAGTTTTGTCGCATTACTGGAATCGAACTCTGGATGGAATGAACAGGCATGGGATTGACATCGACAAGCAATTATGGGGTCATATCAACGATATGGTTACCAATGTGAACAACTTTCATCATGAAAAGAGATTATCGAAGCACTTGAGCGATTTGCGAGAAGCTGTCGATGGATTCATTGCCAAATCAGGTCAAGATTTCGACCTTCTAGTCAAAAGTTGTGAGTTGGAAGTCAAAGACATGTGGTTGGCGTGGCATCGTCAGTTTATGCCTGAGCTTTGAGAAGATATTCAGCAGCTGAAGTCTTTCTGCCTTGGGTTGCCATGAACACTTTGGCTGAAACGGAGGGTGATTCTGGTGAGTACCATACAAGTCATTGTTATCGCATTTATTTATCATGTCTGATGAAACTATGATGGACCGTGTGTTCCAATAAATCATCTTCGTCTTCATCGTCAAGGGCGTCGTAGCTCTCCGTCTTGTCAGGAGCATGCTGAAGACGCATGGAAGCCATGCTCCCGCTTCTCATTGTTGTCACAAGCGCCTTCATCTCATCCAGCTGGTCCCTTCTCTCGAGTACCTTCGATAGCTTCGACGACAAGTCATCCCTATCTTGAGCAGCTGTCTTTAAATTCCCTTCTAGCGCTGAAATTTTAGAGTTCAACTTCAATATCTCACGGTCTCGCGCCTGTACCGTTGAAATAATGTAAGCGGATGCATTTTTGTTGCTCTGGGCTGATAGCTCTTTGAAGAGTTGTTGGCTTGATTCTAGTTTCCTTGACAATGCCTCGTTCTTCTCACGCTCAACACTGAGTTCTTTACTCTGCCTGTCCATTAATGATTGCAGCTCTCGGCATTTTCTGGCGAGAGCAGTGGAATTTTTTACTAGTGATATCCTCTCACAGACGTAGTCATTGCTTGGGATATCGGTCGTATTACCGCAGTCGACAAGTAGATCTTCATGGTGATAGACCTCTAGCGCATTATCTTTCTGGCGATTGGCCTCTTCCAACTTGATAGCTCGCACCTGCAGATCTGAATACTCTTTCTGTAATAGCGCAAGAGCCTCCTTGCATTTCTTGCACTCAGTTTGCGAGTTGGTCGCCTCTGCCATTGTTCGGTCGTTACTTGCTAAGAGCGCACTCAGCTCAAATGTCTTTACTTTCAAGTCGCTGCGAACATCGGCAAGTTGTCTTTCAAGTTCTTTGATGATATCATTATTTTGGACATCTTTCGCTTCCCGGTCATGTCGAATCTCACTCAACTCTTGTTGCAACTGCTTTGATTGATCAATAGCTTGGTCGCGGGCATCACATAGCAACTTTGATTCACGTGCGAATGCTTCATTTTGGTGGGTACGGGATGATGTTATTTCAAGAGTGCAGTCCTCGCGCATACGACAAAGATCCCATTCGTGTTGACATTGCATCTCCTCCCTCTCGGCTATGGTGCGTAGGCGTTCATCTTCAAACAGCTGTGAAATCTTACATGCTGATGCATTGCTTTTGTGTTCTTTCTCTGCATTTTCCGTTCTGCACAGGAGCAAAGCACATTCATTTCGAGCTTGCTTTAGATCAATGCCCATTTGATGAATCTTTTGCTTATAGTTGTCAATTTGGCGCTGAAGCTCTTTCTGATCTGCAATGGGACAATTGTGAGATATTCTTTGTTGTGGCGGCTGTGATGGTCGAGCGTCAACTTGGCTTCCGTGTTCTGATGAAATCATATGACGTGAGTCATACCGCCCCTTCGTTGTCGATTCTATTTGAATTTTGGTTGATGGCCGTATGTTTGGTACCAACTCATTTCTGTCGGTGTCATCTAGCATCTTAGTGAGAGTGCAGATTTGGGAGCCCTTAGGTCCTTTACGATTCTGGCGTAGAAGGTCATTGTATAGGTCAAGACAGAATGATTCGTCGAATGAGTCTGGCAATGACAGCTGCGTAATGTCAAACTGAGATGCGGATAATTCGTCGTGCTCAATTGGACTAGCAACTATGTCGTCACCTCCCGCAAATGCCCCATCTGAATCTGCCATGGTAAACCGAATAACTGATCGAACACTCTGGTGACATTTCAGGCCACGCAGTTTGGAACTGTGTCAGGCCCCATATTCTGGTCCAGCAAGTGCCTCTGCCAAAGCTAAATTTCGATCTCACGTCGTTCCCTCAATAAAATTGAATCCGAGAAGAGCTGGTTTAAAAATCAAGATTTTGACCCACTGAACGATTTCGATTTCGATTCACCGGACGCTAATGCGAGGCATGAAGAGGTATTCGACTATGATTCAATTTCATTGGACATGGGTCATCCGAACGAAAGAGGAATCCAATCAGGAGTTTTGACCACGGTTACAGGGTGGAAAGCTGATGTGAGAGAAAGGATGACGGAAGAACAACGTCGTATACCATCCTTGCAAAATAATGATATGATCGCGTCACTAGAGCGAGCAGATGAGGATCTAGGGACTATCCAACACGATCGGCATTTACTTGAGGAAGCGAATAACGCATTGAAGGAGAGTAACAGCAACCTTTCGGTGCGGGTGAGATCGGCTGAAGGACGGCTCGATGAGGCAAAATCAGAGTATGCTATTGTAGAATCTCAACTCAGGACGATGACCACCAAAAATAAAGAGCTATTTAGCTTGTTCGAACAGGAGGAGGCTAAATCTGCCAAGATGACGTCTGCCTTGGAAGTGTGTAGAAATGAGCTGCAGTGTCTTAGCGCAAAATACAATGCACTCATTCAAGCATCGGGGGCGACAGAGGTGGCTACCACAAATGCCAACCGCGAAATCCAACTCAAGACGGATGAAATCCGTTTGCTTCGAACCGAGTTGGACCAGCTGAAGCAGAAGAATTCGGAGTTACGAATTAAATCAACAGTGGAGCTAGAAGCAGTGGAAGAGCAATTAAGGCTGCGGAAAGAGAAGCAATATCAGCTCTTGGGTAAATTGCAGTCACAGGAAGAAGCAAGTAGACAATCAGAGGATCGCATAAAAGAAATGGAGCAAGAGATACGTGATTTGCGCCAAAATTCATCTGAATTGCAAACGGCCTTGCAGCTGGAAGCCAATGCTCGCTTGAATCAAGATAATACCAATCGCAGCATGGCTATTGACTTCCAGGGTACATCGACGGAAAACAAAGAACTTCGCTTGAAAGTGCAAGAAGCCGAGCAAGCTCGACTGAAGTTAGAGGCCGAGGCTCGTGAGAATGGAGACCAATTACGGGAAATGGCCGAAAAGGTGTTTCAACTTCTTGAGCGGCTCAAGCTTGCGGAACTTGGAAAGAAGAAGTCAACTGAGGCATTAAGAAAGAAGGAGCACGAGTTATTCACTCTTAAAAAACAGCTGATGAAGATTGTCGAAGAGAATGATAATCAAAAGAAGATAATTGAACAATCCGAGGCGAAACGGATATTTGTCGAGGACCAGCTGCGTGGTTTGCAAAAAATGAACTCACAGCTTGGTCAAAAATTGAAAGATCAGACCAAAGCCAGAATACGCGAAGAAGAATCATGTAATGAAGCGAAGGAAAAAGTGCATGTACTTGACGGGCGTCTAGCCTTTCTTCTCAATAAGCTTCAAACTGACGAAGAGGCACGGTCTGTGCAGCAAGAAGACATCAAAAAAATGGAATCCCAATTGCAACTCGCTACCCAACGGTGTGAAACACTTCAGACGAAACTGGTCGAGGCAGAAGATGGTGTGAGAGATGCAAATGATAAACTGCAAAACACCGAACAGCTTTTGAATGAGATCCAAATAAGGAATAAATCCATGGAGCAAACCCTGAAAGAGCACGAAGAGAATGCGCTCAGAGAAGAGAGAAAATCTATCCAGTCTAAGGAACGGTTTGACAAGATCTATTCCAGAGGCCATGCGAGATTTTTCGTCGACAGTAAACCTTCAATGGGTCATATTGTTATCACAGGTAAATGCCCCAGAGATAAAGTTTGGATCGATGAATCAGGATGCAATATTTTTCTGCGTAAGGTACTGAAAAGCCAAAATGCTCAGGAACTGCTCATCAAGCGGATAGCCGAAATATATGGCTTTTTGTTGTGTGGAGAGGAACAATTAGACAAGGTCAGTGCCGATTTGAAAGCACGAGAAGAAGACATGGCACGTATCAACCGCGAGTTGATAGTCATGCAGGGTGGCGTACTCAAAGAAGAAGACTCAAAGCGCCGAATACTTTTAAGATATATTCGCGCCGTAAAAGCATCGGCGAGTTTGGGTGAGGCTGGGTGCGAAGAGGATAGAAACGAGGTCGGTGGCGTTGGGACTGGAAGAATTAATCTCCCAGAGGTGAGTTTCTAAGATGTCAGCCTTTTTGCCGATGATAAATGAACTCATTCTGGAATTCGTTATCTCTAGTCAAGTTTGGGTGATGAGGAGATCCATATTGTCGCTGCAATGTTACGCAACAATGTAACGATAGAAGAGCTTCAATTCAGACGAAATAATATTGGCGACGATGGTGCATTGGCTCTCGCAGCTGTCTTGGCCGAGAGGAGTGCGCTTAAAATGATTGATCTGCGTGAAAATCATGTGAGTATTGTTGGTGTCAAAGCAATTGCAGAGGCACTAGAACGATCAGATCGAGTGCACAAGGTCGTGGTGCACCCTGGAGGGAAAATTGAGGCGTTTGGCGCATCTGACGCCATCAGTGAGTCGGAATCAAATTCGTCCGGTGTCAAAACAGTTTGTTTGGTTGATTTGAGGGAAAATCAAGCGACGCACGATGACGATCGGACGAAATCAGATGTTGCAAAGCCTTTGAAAGCAGTGCGTCGTACTTGCAGTTACTCGGAAAAGAAGCGCGAGCGAAAGAAAGGAAACCCAGTTCGAGCTTCGTCGGCTGATGCAGCAGAAAATATCGAGGAATGCAATGAGAGTAGACTAAGTTCCGACAAAAAGTAAGAAGTTGGTCGATTTAATTTCATTCAAACGAGGAGCTAACTACACCCAACAACCGCATGCCAAGAAGGATGATAAGATGATCCAACTCTGACAGAATCCATTTACAGCTTTCTTCGTCGTAGATGATAGCGGAATTGTTACTTGAGGACAGGTGGTGTAGCAATAGTACTACTTTTACGACTGAATAGGAGGAACAAGATGATCATATTCCTCGTTGGGGCAACTTCAACCCCTTACTTGAACAATATGTCGCCGAGAACAAATGATTCACTGTTAAGAAAAGGGGTAGCGCCGTTGGTAGGGGCCGACGAGCTGATAATAGGAGGTTGGCTGAAGATGAAGGGACAAGGGACGTTGCTTGGGTTGAAAGTGAAAGAAGGAGCTGTGCTTGGCCTCGCCGTCTTTTTTGCCTTCTTACCGGTCTTGTTCGTGGTACTATACTAGGCTTAGAAGTCTTCTTCTTATTGCTGACTGCGGGTTGCTTCGTAGGCTTGATATTATTTCCGTTGTCTCCTTGTCCCTTTGCCTTGTTCTCCTGCACCTGCGCATGTCGCTCCGTCGTCATCAACATATCATCCCTTGCCGCTGCTGACAATTCTCCCGACTGATGAGCATGCTGTGCCTCGAACGCGGTGCCAGCGAAAGTGAGCCACAAGGACAAGGCTATAAGTGCCGCGGATAGTTGAACTCTCATCTTGTTTCTGCTCGAGTAGGTATGGAGAGGCTGTGGATGTGATTGTCTCATGCTTGATGCTTGTTGCATCCGAAGAGAATGAAATTTATGCGACGACGATATGACATGATGGTGAATACAACACACAGTTGGTTGATGGTTGATATTCTGATGCTGAGAGTGCTGAAGATGGCTTGGTTACTAGTAAATCCACCTTCTGCCAAACATAGTAATGGCTTTGTTCTCGCTTTGTCGTTCTTGTCGTCGACATCGAAGGCAGGTTCTACCTTCTTTTCATTATCATCATCTGTCAGCACAAAGAATGATGGCTCTTCTGTGAAAGAAGCACGCCAAGGAAACAATAGCCGCGACGCCGCGAGGGCGGAAGGTCTCCATATGGATGGAAGGCTGTGAATGTCATGTGGAGATAGAGATGAGCCTATCGGACTTGCATGGTAGTAGATGGTACCATAGTGCATTGCGGGGCCGGCGGGCGGGGTTGTATGATATCTTGCTGCGTCGGCCCGCCGGACGTGTCATGTGGTTAAATCGTATCTTACAAAATTATTAATACAAATCATACAAATCAATAAATAATTTAGATATTAATTTTAAATTAATTATTGCCTTATCCCTTTCTGTTTTCTGAGAGAACGCGCCAAACTGCGCCAAAAGCACGGACCTATGATACCATCCACCATCCACCTACCAGCACCAAGACAATGGCAATGCTTATCCACCACCTACCACCTACCATACCACCAATACAATGAAATGAACGCCCACCAAATTCTCATGGACAATGCGCGAAATAGCAGCAAAAAGAAACGGTCTATCTCCACATTCGCTTGTCCGGCGGGCTGCGGTGCACGAGTTTCGGGGTCAGATGTCAACGATCATTTAGATCGATGCCTCGGCGTGTCCAATGACGATGGTGCTAATTCTGGTGGCGGTTGCGGCGGCACCATCCTTTCTCATCATGATGAGCGGCGAGTCACATCGTGCCTAACGAATAGTTCCTCGCACCTATCTAAATGTGAGATCGAATCGACTGGTGGTATGAAACGCGTACGCTCCCATTCGCCATCGGCCGACACTCCTCCCATCGCAACGAACGCATTTTCGCATATGATGAAGCAGTCGGCCACTCTATTTTCCAAGTCATGTAACAAGGAGAATTTAATACGGCATCGATTTCATTTGCACAATGTGAACGGGCTCGTGACATGGAGTGCTGACGACGGTGACGAGAATAGCAATTGGGGCATATTTGCCGGGATGAAAGGAAATGATACCGGTGAAGTCGACAGAGTGAACGAACAACCTTCAAAACAGAATTGGGAAAGCTTGGGATCAACCGCAACAATTCAAGAAATTCAATGGTCTACCGTCATTAAAGTTAAAGGAATGAAAGAGTACGAGCTAACAGTTAGTTCGTCGTTGCCATCGTCCCAGGGGAACAAAACGGAGAGGCTTGTGCAGAAACACTCGAGGCTATCGGTCAGTTGAAAGCGGGTGCACCTCCTTTGGTATTTATTAGTTCGTAACTCACTGCGCACTTCAAACATTCATTAATTCATCGATTATGCAGGTGTCGCAACTGAAATCATGTCTACAAAAATCCATTCGTCGGCGAGCTCCTCTTCCGTCAGTTCGAGTTGCCATGGAATTGGCAGATAAATCGTGGAGTGACTTCATTCGAAGGTGAGTGAACTATTTTATTTTGTTTGAATATGCAGTTGGCTATCTCTTAACTAAACCGGGCTAAACTGTCATTCCATATTGCTCAAACAGATTGCCCATCATAGTGTTAGAAGATTGCACTCTGCATCCAGATTTTGGGTTGCTGGTTTGGTTGATGGTAGCGGAGTCTAAGGTATGTGCATTAAATGATACCTCACTGTTGTCGCACCCGACGGATCTAATACGAACAACTCGTCGAATTTTGATTTCATAGGGATTCACTCCATGCATGTCAATGATCGTTCGAGTAATGCAGATTGTATTTGAGAACGCATCGTGTGCATTCCGAGATTTTCATTCAGAACATGATTGTTCAGGAAGTCCAGACGACAATTCTTTACAACTTAATCTTTCATTGGCAACGCCGACACCAAAACTTCTTTCGGATCGAGCATTATGCGTCAACGCGTGTGATGTATTCATTAGATCGATGCTCCTACGTGCCGAATATGGTGGTATGAAATGTGATACGCAAATGCTTCATTCGTATGCCAGGAGATGGTTGAAGAGATTCAATTCTGTGAATGTACCCGATACGCTGCTCGAAAGTTTAGCCTCGGCATCGACCTTGCAACCAATATATTGGTGGGATGTACCACGAATAGTCCACGAAAAGGCTCGAGAGAGAAGTTTCCAAATCATCACGCCTGACATTGTTCGTCTTGGAGGACTTCCCAAATTGAGCTTCTCGGATATTTCCATTGTAGGAATTGATTTTCACTGCTCGTCGGTTGTCGAGTATTTATTGTCGCAGCGCGAGATATGTTCCTCTATCTACAAAGGCTTGTCCCAGACGGAGGTTGGTGATCGGGACAATGGTAAGATCGCCGAGCAGCTTCAGCTGATGATTTGGACTTTTAGCTCTGGAATCAACCATAGGCGCCCACTGTTCAAGGTGGAGACTGTAGATGTACAACCATCCATCTGGAAGGCAGTATGGGAAGATGTTGTGAAAGTACTATTCAATGCATACACGACGAAATTTGTAAATGATAGACTCGTGTAGACGGAATGCCTTATTACCTTAACCATCAACACGCCCATTATCAATATATCCTGCAATGTATCGACTAGGTCAAGATCTCCTTGCACCTACTTCCTCGCGATTGTAAACTGATACAATCTCTCATTCGGGAAGAAGTCCTGTTTGTATCAATAAATATCATTGGATATTGAATTGCGGTAAGAACGATGAACGGTGCACTCAAATACAAACAATCCTTGACATCATTACACCTCTCACCTTTGGATTGGGCCGATAAATCGGATCAACAAAGTAGCTTTCAAAATTTATCACCACACCGCCGCCACCTTCGGAATCTCCATTCAACATCCGCTCCCACAATGCCGCTAAGGTGGTACCCACAAAGTCGGGTACAAATCTCGATCCTTCGCCGGTAATTTGCAACGCCGATCCAAGTGTTGCTGGATCATATATACTCACGAGACAATTCACCGACCCACCTTGAGTAGATATTTCCTCGTCATCTAAATTGTCGAATATGACGACCTTGGTAGTGGAGGATGATGAGCCTGTAGACCGACGAGAGTCGTAGTAGTTGATGCTGCTTTTGTCATCGTCACCAATTCGATATCCGGAGCAATATCCCGACGATTGGAATAGATTCAGTATCTCGAGGATGATTGGTACTGTGTGCGTGAGACTGCAACTGGATGCGCTCGTCGTCGCTCTACCACTACTGCTACTACTCCGCAATGCCTCCACGGACTTGTCCGACAATACATTATTTCCATCACCAATGCCACTACTACTCCTTCCACCGCTTTGCGAAATAATGGCATCTACTACACTCCTACCAACATTTCTAGCAAATAAATCCCTCTTGGCATAATCATTCGGTATAACTGCCGCGGCAATTTTCCACACGGCATAGCATGTCAAATCAAAGAAATATTCATCTCTAACTAATTCTTCGTTCCATGGATGGGATACTCGAAATGCTGATTGTACCTTATCTCGCAAAGTTTGTACATCATGTGATAAGGATGGTATCGGTATCCTTGTAAGCTTGGATAATTCTTGAAGTGGAATGCAAGATGATAGTTCATAATCAATTAGATTCGATATGAATGCCCCCCGAAGCGTACGTGGCAAACGTGGTGGTATTGAGGTTGTTGACGACGCTGGTACATTGCCCTCGGGTTTGTTGCCCAGGAAGATATCACGGAGATAATATTCCAAATCGTATTCGGCTGCACCCTTGACCGCATTGGCGGGGAGTGGTGATGCTGCTCCTATTGCCGCCGCTATCGAAAATCCAGTGGATGTGAGAGTGAGAGTGTGGCGGAGGAAGGACCTCCGCTTGGTGTTATTGACATCATTGGTAAAGTCAAATTCCAGTCTTTGC
>JALLBK010000607.1:0-20980 GCA_036940085.1 Discostella pseudostelligera | reverse complement strand
GCTTGGATGTGTGAAATGGATGACGAAGAAAGTTTCGGCATTGTCTTCTCATCATATTCTGATCTAGTACTCACCTTTTGTTGGGATTGATATTAATAGAATCGGAGGATGACATAGTAGGTACATAGTTAGATTCGGGCTTAGAGGAGCAAAATTGATTTGAACAAACGGTCTCGTCATCTTCCATCATAGACTACTCACTAGTGATTGGTTTCTTCGTGGGCTTTCCCCATGTTGGTTTCTTCGTCGGGGGCTGCCACGCCCAGCTCCCGAATATTTGCGTTTCTTCCATTTTCCGGGAAGCCCCAGCAGCAACACCAATGTAGTTCTTGGCGGATTCTTTGATCAGGTTGGCGTTGTCATCCTTCCTATCATCACTCATAGAATGGCTACCGACGTTCTTGTCGGCATTCCCAGTGCCAGTAGTCAAATGGGGGATTTGGATGAGGAGCAGAGCCGTGAAGCAAGCGATGTGAGCCTTCATTTTTGGATACTTGTCAATATGTTGTGGTATGTCGGTAGGCACTAGGCACTGTGAGGAGTGGTTGCGTCGACGTTGTTGCTTCTTCGATAAATCTCGTCCCTTGGTAGTAGTGAACGTTATGGTCGGTTGCACTCGAGCTGAGACCAGATTTATGGAATGATAATCCAAGGTCGATGCATTGAGATAATTGATCCTCTCGTCGCTCTTCACTGCAGGGTGAAAGTTGAGAACTGATAATCCATTATTTCTACTTCGAATGGATTTGTTCTCAGCTATATGCGAACCAAACCACCCGCAAGCGTGGGACGGGTCCTTGTTTGCGAAGCAACAACAGCAAATATTTTAGATTGTACTCCACTCATCAACCCGACAAGATTTGAGAATTCGTCCTCTCCTTCGTGACTTCGCTTGATATTCTCCACATTATGCATTGTAACGAGGTCATTGAACCGTAATCATTGATGGAAAGAGTTGGCATACACTTCGCATAATATGCAGCATTCTTTCTTTGGTTTCATTGGAACCGAGATATAATCCACAATCAGCTTGATGCGAACCAAACCACCCTCAAACATGGGACTGGTCCGAACAGCAACTCTTCGCAACATGATGACGTATTCTGACATGAGTAATCATTATGTTGTAGTAGTAGTAGTACTCCACTCATCAACCCGACAAGATTTGAGAATTCGTCCTCTCCTTCATGACTTCGCTTGATATTCTCCACATTATGCATTGTAACGAGGTCATTGAACCATAATCATTGATGGAAAGAGTCGGCGCATACACTTCGTATAATATTCAGCATTCTTTCCATCGTTTCATTGGAACTGAGAGATACTGCACAACCCCTTCCCATATGGAAAAGATTCTTTCGAAAAAACACATCGCTTCTCATTTTCCTTTTCTTCCATCCTGGTTCCCGGTTGTACGA
The DNA here is from genome assembly GCA_036940085.1 of Discostella pseudostelligera. NCBI lineage: Eukaryota > Bacillariophyta > Thalassiosirophyceae > Thalassiosirales > Thalassiosiraceae > Discostella > Discostella pseudostelligera. The sequence goes on along the minus strand of JALLBK010000607.1, from coordinate 19,562 downwards.
TAGTACAATCTATGCACGCCATCTACGTAATTGGATTCGAGTACATACCTTTAGGGGCCGTCGTCGGCGTCGGCCGGGTCGAGGTGAGTTCGCATGCTTCGCATGATGCGGCGTTTGTTCATATTGCTGTGCTGTCGTAGTCCGCGTCGAGGACTGCTGTCGCTCCTGCTTTGCAGGTCGTTAACCCTCCTGCCTCTTGCATTGTAATCCTCTTGCCTCTCATGGTCGGCAATCTCTGCTGTGAATATTGAATCACGTGTATCGTAACTGTTGACTGTCGACGGAGCTGCCTTACCTACCTACCTACCTACCTACCTCTCTCTAGATAGGTATGGTATCTAGTCGCGAGAAAACATGGCGGAATGATGGTAGAGAATGTAGGAAGGTGATGCGAAAGATATGGCGGGAAGGTGAAAGATATATTTGTCCGACCACCACATCATAGCAATCATCGTCGTCGTCGTCGTCGTCGTCGTCGTCGTCGTCGTCGTCGTCGTCGTTGTCGTTGTTAGCTATGATGCTACAAGTGTGTCGGCGATGTTGTCGCGTCTTGCTGGGTGGGGCGAGCTGGGAGGGGGTGCGTCGGCGTCGCGTCGGCGTTGATATCTAGTGTGCATGAACCAGAACAGCACTCCCAACTTCTAACTTCATCGACACACCCAGCCATTCATCGACATTCGTTCATTTGAAGAGAGAGCGTTAGGCGTGGTAAGTTTACATCTTCTGTAATGTCTGTCAATCTATCTGTATCTGCCTGTCCGTGGCGAAAATCAACATTTATAACGAAATTATTGTCCCAGCACCCAGGTTCTCGGTAATGAATTCCTAAGCCATACTGACCCTCCCTCCCTCTCTCCCTTCCCTTGTCTCCCCTTCTCTCAGAGATGGGACGACAAGACAACGCGGCCGCGCTTCTTGCGTCTGGTTGTTTTGGGAGGCCATATTATATTGCACTCATCATCATGGTCGAGTTCATCATGTCGGAGTACTATTTTTCTCACATCTCGCTCCCCTCTACTAGTGAAATATGAACTATGAATGTTGGGAAGGATGAAAAAATCCGAGCAATCCTTCTTGGTTTTCCTCTCTCTCGCATGTCCTGAGAGTCTACTACTACCTACTACTACAGCAGCCGTGCACATGAAGTCAAGACGNTACATCTTCTGTAATGTCTGAGAGTCTACTACTACCTACTACTACAGCAGCCGTGCACATGAAGTCAAGACGAGGGGGTTCTATTTACTACTACTTCTACCTAATACGGTCAATCATCATCATCATCATCATTCATTCATCATTTTCACTGGCAAACTATTTCAAACAAGGTGTCAGACACAAGGTTCAACGCGCGGGAAGAGAGGGTGTCCACAACTTTTGACAATCTCGATTTTTCCCAGAACTAGAAGGGATGCATCTGTCCTCCAATCTTTGGAGGCCTACTCTTGTTAGGCTTGGGTGTTTTCGTGGGCTTGGGCGTATTGGTTGGCTTGTATGTCTTTCCATATGAAGGATTGGTTTTACTATTATTTGTGGGCATTGGTGTCTTGGTCAGGGCAGACTTTTCAGATTTGCTACTACTGCTTTGGTTTGTTGGGGCTGGCGACTTCGTCTTGGTCGAGGAAGACTTGTCAGACTTGCTACTGCTACCTTGGGTTGTGGGCGCTGGCGACGACGACTTGGTCGAAGATGACTTATCAGACTTACTACTCGTCGGATTCTGGGACGCGGGGGGTGCGGAGTTTGTAGGCTGAAAAGGGGGAGTAGACGGCTCAGGCGTTGCGGGTGGTGCGGAGTTTGTAGGCTGAAAAAGGGGGAGTAGACGGTTCAGACGTCGGAGCAGGAATTGTTCTTGACGTTGGGACTGATAATAGAACGGGAGGATAACAATAGATGGATAGAGGGTTGGAGGTGCAAATAGATGTGAGCAAAAAAGTTGATCGTCTCCATATGTACGAACATTCAGAAGGGCTTGACGACGGGACATGCGTGGGGTTTGCTGTTGGGGCTTATGAAAGAACGGGAGGAGGAAATAATTTGGACTGGGCTTGGATGTCCAAAATGGAACTATCATTTTCTCGGGATCAGATACCATCAATTTATGTCTACGTATCTGATGATGGGCTAGACGTCGGGACGGATGTTGGGCTTGATGTCGGGGCTGATGATTGAATGGGCGGATGAGTCAGCAGTTGGGATACCAATGAAATTATCAGCATCGTATTCCTTCACATGCTTCTCTGCTCGCCTTTCGAAGGGCTTGAAGTCGGGACGTGCGTGGGGCTTGATGTTGGCACTGATGAAAGAACGGGAGGATGACAAGTTGTTGGATTTAGGCTTGGAGTTCCAGAATTGATATGAACAAAGACAGTATCGGTATCGTCTTCCATCATGACCTGGACTACGTACCTTCAGAAGGTCTGGATGTTGGGACGGATGTGGGGGTGGACGTCGGGATAGACGTTGGTTTGTATGATGTTGGTCTTTGTGGATTACGCGTGGGACGTTTGGTGCTAGAACATTGGTCCCCATTGAGTCATGTATTTGGATATGGAAAAGTCCAGCTATGTCTTTACCGAATTTGCTCATGTTTGCCGTGACATTCTTCCAGGCCGTCAAAGAATAGTAATTGTCCCCTTGTAGGCATTTCTGGTGCGAGTATTCAAGAGGGAAATGTGGATGAGGATAGCCGTGAAACGAGCGATGTGAACCTTCATTTTTGGTTCTCGATTTGGGTCAAGTCAAACACCTTTGAGCTTAGAATCAACCTTTGCTCTAAAAGGAGAGGATGAATCTGGTCCTTGGTATCAATGGTTGGTTACAACTGAGTTGATGACCATTCAGGACCACACACATTCTCTCACCCTTCGCTCTGCTCCGGGGTCAACGATGGACTGCTGGCAATGACCAATAACTCTATCACTTCATTGATAAATCAATAGATCCTCTCGCATCACTCTCTATGGCTTGGTTTTCGATTCAGGGTAAGAGTTGAGAACTGTTAACGCCCATGTACAAGATGCCTTCTCGTCTGGTATGCGAAGCGAACCGCTAGCATCACCACCTATCACTACACTTCACTATCTCCTGTATTTGCACATAAACAATAGCACCAACATCAACATCATTATCTTTTTAGGTCTCATCATTCCAACAAGATTCATGAGATCAAGAAGATCGGCTCCTCATTCATCATAGCCTCGTGTTTGCTCGCCAACAGTAACTGGTTGTAACTTGGTCACCAAACCATTACCAATCATGACTCATGACGCCGATGATGAATAATGCACATCTCTAAGGGTACAATAACAAATGATGAATGTCATCATGCCTATCCATCGGTCACAAAGTTTTTACTAGGAGATTCATTTTATTTCTTCTGTTTTCACTCCTCCCGCCCCCAACATCTTGAACAATGCGCCGATGGAACAATCATTGGATGATGATACTGACAAACTCCACTGCTTCCCCTCTGCTTTGGGTCTTTTTGTAAATCATACCATTGTTATCATCGTTTTCTTCCCTCGTGGGCACTCGTCCCTTCACATCTTCCTCTTCCCCTAATACTCCAATCCTTCCACCTCGCCTCACCAACCCACATCCCACTCTCCCGTATCGCCCTCTCAGCAGCCAAACTACTAAACACCCACCATACCAAGGATGCAAAATGCATTCAATGACCAAACACATACACATACGCACAAGAGCTTTATGTCCCTACGGCTCAGAAAAGTAATGATGCTGCAACGCCTGTCGACAAACAAATCGTCTATCCGGATCATACTGCAACAGACACGTTAACAAATCAGCCGCATTGGCGCTTCCCAGTGCCTCCTGTGGTACAAAGTCGGTAATCGGCCGTTCGGGCCACTTGGGAAATTCCGGATTGTAGTGTGGTAATCGATCCACGCCATGCCAATTGGTGTGTGGATTGGGAGTACCTCGGCGCTGGAAGATCTTAATTAGTTGGTCAATGTCGGATCTACCGGGAAACAAGGGCAAGCCGGTGGCCATTTCGGCAAAGATGCACCCGACACTCCAAACGTCGACCGCAGCAGAATAACGAGAGGCACCGAGGAGTAGTTCCGGTGCGCGGTACCACAGTGTGACTACCTCGTAGGTATATGGTCCATTTGGCAGGCCCGAGAGACGGGCCAATCCAAAATCGGCAAGTTTCAGTGTGCGTCCGTCGGCGCTGATTAGGAGCTGCATTATTTGGGTGGCATAGAAAGGGCAATGAGGTACATTATTAGGAAATAATGACAGGACACTTTCTCTTCAATAGTTTGGTAATGGGAACACAACCTACAACAGCCTCCCCCCGGCAGCCCTACCTCCCCCAACCATCTCTCTACAACCCCCATCATGCATCATACTCCCCTTCTTTTCCCAAACAAATGCAAACAATTACAAAACGAACACCACTCCCGTAACAAAAAAAACACTTACATTGTGAGGCTTCAAATCTCGATGCAACACCCGATGAGTATGGCAATATCCCACCCCATTCAATATCTGTCTCATAAAATTCCTAACCATTGGTTTCTCCAATCCAATTCGTTCCCGTATATCCTCACTCCGTTGTCGTTGATCCATAAACGTTTTCAAATCATGGGCAACATATTCAAATACCAAGTATAGACCACCTGGTGTGGCTTGAATTACATCGAGCAGTTGGACGACATTGGTATGTGTCAATTCACGCAAGAGGGAGATTTCGCGTATGACATTGCAAGGCACGCCGCCTTCGGGTGTGGAATCGGCGTAGGGGATGCGTTTGATAGCCACGGTGCGATTGGTGGAACGTTGGGTGCCACGGTAGACGGTGCCGTAGGCTCCTTGTCCAATGAGATCGGTGCTGGTATTTTATGATGTAATTATTGATGATGATGTTGATGTTGTGTTTTGATGAAGTCAGTTTGTGAATATTTGAATGGAATTCATTGCAACAAAAGCGGGAATAATAAGTGTGAGAGAGGGGGGAAGATTAATGCATTGACTTGATGCGTTTTGGGGGCGCTTCAATATCAGTGAACAATGAACGACGATCTACAAATATCTGATGTGAAGCATTGTGACACACACTATACCGCTATCTACCAACTCACCGAGCGTATCCATCCAACGCTGGCTCATCATCCGGAATGGATTGTGCACCCGACGACGATCCGTTATTCTGCTGCTGGTGTCTTTGTCGCTGCCCACCGCCGCCGCCCTCGCCTCGAATATCATGGGCACCAGAATCATCCTCTTGCATTCTCATGTCGTCAACGTTCATTATTATTATTGGAAAAATAATGGAGGCTACTGCTACTATTACTGTCGTCGTATTTCTCGTCGCTCGTCGATTATTTGTCTATTTTGTCTCCCGGTTGCTCTGACCTCACCGTCGCGTCGTCGAGTTAGGGTGGGAGAGTTGAATTGAACGTAATAATTGATGTGTTCATGCGAAGTGTCCTCACAAAAAAGGTTTGTGTGGTGCGGCTGCATGCGGAAGTGCGTCAAGGTGATGTGGCTCGTAAAATTTAAGTAGAATGGATTCAATTTCAAAATTTGATTCAATTTGGAAAATGGCGGGAGCAGTGATGTGTACCCTTCCGACGATAACGACGTCGACGTCGGGAGGCGAGCGAGGCGGTGATGATTGATGGCCGTCGTCGATGATCGATGTCGATGACACTTATTAATACTCCACTCTACTTACTATCGTGTATGGGAAGACCATAGATACTGCACATGATATACACAGCCGTCGAACATAACTTCATCACTCATCATGACATCCAGAATGGTGCTAGCGGCGGCGGCCTCCTGCTCACGTACAGCAAATGAATTAATGTCGAACAGAAGGAGTCGATGCTCGACAATCTTTGTGGCATCATCGTCGTCGACAACGACGTCGTCCTGGGCTGCTTCGCATCAACGCCTTGCAATGGCAACATCGACATCTGCAGGAGGAGCAGCAGGAGGGAATGATGACTTTCGTGGCACATTGTCTCGACTTCTTGCCATGATGATGATGGGAGGGAGCGCTATGATTTCATCATCATCTTCGTACAGCACCTGCAGCACCAACAACTGCTACAGAGGAACAACAACAACTGCTCACTGCGAAGAACAGCCGCAGGAAGATCCATCATCCACATCTCCAATTGCAACATCCACCAGTAACCCAAATGCCACCACCAACGACAACAATGTGAATCTAACACGTCGCCTCACAATCAAGCATTCCAAACAGTACCAACAAAAATCAGATTCGAAAATCGGCGACCCATTCCCATTATGTCAACCACCTCCTCACAATAAAGAGGTGATTGGTCCAGTTGGTATACCCTCCCGTGCCGAACAGCTGCGTAGATTGAAAGCTCATGGCGCCAATAGCAGTGCAGGTGCAACTTTATCATCAGCTGCATCGGTAGAAGGAGCAGCCTCATCCCAACCCTACTATGACATTTTAGTTATTGGAGGAGGTGCCACTGGTGCTGGAATTGCCTTTGATGCCGTCACTCGTACTCCTACTACTGACTCAACTACGTCTCCGTCACACACACCAATACTCAAAGTAGCCTGCATCGAACGAGGTGATTTCTCCTCGGAAACCTCCAGTCGATCTACCAAACTAATCTGGGCTGGTATTAAATACTTGGCCTCAGCATCCTCCTCCCTCCTGTCATGGAATCTACTTACTTCCCCACTCCAAACGATACATGAATTCTACGATGAATTCCAAATGGTAGTCTCCTGTGCATCCGAACGACAATACATGCTTGAGAAACAAAAACATTTGACCAATTGGATACCAATCGTTTGTCCATTCACTCAATGGCATATCTGGCCACCACCATTCGGTCATTGGCTATTTTCATTCTTTCCAATATTGGCACCCATGGTATTCAAATTCTACGATGGATTATCTGGATTCACTTGTCCCAGTAGTTTCCTAATGGGATCAAAGAGCTGTCGACGACATTTTCCACAATTGAATGAACAAGATATCAAGTATTGTGCGGTATTTTATGAAGGACAACATAATGACGCACGGACCAATTTGGCAATTGCATTAAGTGCGGCGGAATATGGTGCTGATATTGCCAATTATGTGGAAATGATTGAGGCGATATTGAATGAGGAGGGTAAGGTGGTGGGTGTTAAGGCATTGGATCGAATTACTGGAGAGGTGTTTCCGATTTATGCCAAACATGTGATATTTGCTGGGGGGCCATTTACGGATGCTTTGCGTCAAATGGAGGATGGGACGGATAAGCCAGTCGAGGCGGCGGTTATGGCGGCCTCGGGATCACATATTGTCTTACCAGGGTATTATGCACCGCCCGATATGGGATTGTTAGATTACAATACCAGTGATGGACGGTTTCTATTCTTGTTGCCATGGCAGGGTAGTGTGATTGTGGGTACGACCGATAAGAAGGGTCCGGCTGAGACATTGCCATATCCTCCAGAGGAGGAGATATTGTGGATGTTGAAAGAGTGTGAGAAGTATTTGAGTAATGACTTGAAGGTGCGACGGTCGGATGTGTTGAGTGCTTGGCGAGGCTGGCGTCCTCTGGCAAAGGATCCAAATGCTTCCATCACGACTTCGGATGGCAGTGGTAATGCACCGCAACAAGTATCACGCGATCATGTATTATCGACCAATCCAAAGACTGGTGTGACTTTCATCGCTGGAGGAAAATGGACAACGTGGCGAGAAATGGCCGAAGATACCTTGGGCCATGTATTGGGTGGTACCGCTGCGGATCATCCCAAATTGAAATGCAATACGTTGGATATTGTATTGCATGGTGGTGATGGATATTCGGAGAGTCTTAGCATACAATTGATTCAAAAGTATGGATTGATGGAGGATGTGGCCGAGGTACGTGTATGTGATGAGGGTAGGAAAAGCCTCGTTCATTTGTTGACATCTTCGTCCTCATTTCCTTCCTTTTGTTGAATGGATATAACAGCACCTTGCTAAAACTTATGGTGGACGCGTCTGGGAGGTACTTGCTCTATGCAAGCCAACGGGCAAGCAGTGGCCTCGATACGGCACCCAATTGGTGTCTAGTTATCCATACATCGAGGAGGAGGTTCGATACGCTTGTCGAGAATACGCTTGCACTATCGAAGATATATTGTCGCGAAGGACTCGTCTTGCCTTCCTAAACAGTGAGGCAGCGTTGGAAGCCTTGCCTCGTGTTGCGGATATCATGGCCGATGAGCTGGGATGGAGTCGCAAGGTCAAGCATTCGCAAATAGAGTCAGCCAAGGCCTATCTCGAATCGTATGGCGGACGTATTCCAGTTGATGTGGAGGATGACTTTCACATTCGATTGCCAACACTCGAAGAGGCAATGGATATCTTCCGCGACATTGACAAAGACAAATCTGGCTTCCTAAATGTGAAGCAGGTTAAGGAAATTGCATCTCGATTGGGACAGCCAGATGATGATGGGCATGTTAGGACCATTTTCAAAGCCATGGACAGGAACAGGGATGGAAAAGTTGACGAGAAAGAATTCATGGAATGGTTTAACAATGATGAAACAAAAGAGGGCATCAAATTCTTCTTCCATCAAAAGGCGATTCAGATGTTTAACGAGATTGATATTGATAACTCTGGCTACCTGACGGAACAAGAGATAAAGGACATTTCGATTCAGCTCGGGCAAGAACTCGCAACCAAGAAGATCAAGGCTATTTTTAAGGAGATGGATACAAATAAAAATGGAAAAATCGAGATTGAAGAGTTCATTGCGTGGATGGATAAGGAGTACGATGAGACGGGATTTAGGAAGATGCTCTCGGCATCGATGGGCTTGGGTGGGACAAGGTGGTTGGATAAGAAGGAGAGTGGTGGTTCGTTCCTTGGATAATCGTTTAATTCATGTAAATGTAATTCTATGGTGTCACAATTATTGTTCATCGAATCTTCATCGCGTATTAATCAAACTCTCAAGACCATACAGGCCATTCACACTTTTAATCATAGGAGGTGCTTTATATGTCGCTTAGAAGAGAAGTTCTATTTCCTGATGATGACAAACATTGTCTCACAAGGTGCTTGGCGTGTTCCACCTCTGCAGTGGTCCCTGTGATGGTAACTATTCGATTCTTTGTCCCCAGTATGAATTCTTCTTGTTGGCTTATTCGTATTTTAGTGTGAGAGAGGGCTTGCAGTTCGGTTAAGTTTTTGCCACCACGGCCTAAGAGCGAACCAATCTTTGTTTCAGGCACACCCAATTTGACTGCGATGGGCTCAAAGCGCGGTTGAAAGTTCCGGTCATGCTGATCAACACTCATAAGGTTCTCACCACCAGTTGAACGTGCAACCCTAATTGGTGAATTGTTGGCGAAGAAAGGCGGACAAAACGGCGCTGACTGGCTCGGAGACGGGTGATACTGAGGAAAGGATGACGATAAAGGACTAGCGTCATGGATCCGTGGAGGGGAAGGAAACATTCCTTGGTCAAAAGAATGTGCTGGCGTGAAGGTGGAAGGGTCTCCGCCAGGCAATATACCATGGTGAAACGATTCCTGCTCCAAGTAGAAACCAGAAGTCGATGCAGCAGCGTACGAGCTTGTGGTGAGTGATGCCGACATTTGGGAATAAATCGTAGTAATGTTGATGTATCTTGAGATGTCGGAGTTCTGAGCCATATCCTCCAGAATCATATGAGTGCATCTCACGCAGCTGGTTAAGTTCGGCCCTATAATTGTCATGATTCTTTCCGATGTTGAAGTCGTGTTCCCTCGAACTGATATCATCTCATGATCTTTCGGCGAAAGCTGAATGTACGAAACGTCTGATTGGTCCTTCAGTGCCTTGATATTCAAGCCGTTGCGACCAATGATCTTGCCGCAAAAGGTCGATGGAACGAGTAATCTTACAATGAACGAAGGAAGCGCACCTGCTACTGGCAAACTTTCGTTGAGATTCGTCGTAGTTAACGTAGAAGTAAACTGCTGAATCGATTGGAGGTCATACAACTTTGATAATACCATCTCCACACCCAACGATGCGTTTGACAAAGATCCCTGTATCAAACAAACTCTATCACTTGTACCAGGATAAAAATGACCATCTTGACTCAACTTTATCCGTGATCGAGATCTGGCTTGCAGATCAGATATTGTGCTACCTGACCTTCCAATAATCAATCCGGATGCACCATTCGATACGAGCAATTTCAATGCAACTTGAGTTTCAGTCGACATCGATTTGACTTCCTGTGTTGAGGAACCATGATCTTGAGACGCCGCAGATGGTTCATGTGATGCAGTACCAGAAGAACTAGCTGAATCTGTGTCAACACTCTCCGTCTTCATTGTTGGTGTCGGAGATCTTGGCAAAGAATCCTTCGTACCGATTTCCGAGCTGTCTAATCGCTCACTCGGAAGTTCTGCATCAGTGGGTTGATCATGGCGAGTTATCTCAGAATGTGCCTTTGCTGATACTTCTGAAGACTCTTCCATACTCGTACACCTCTCATTATGCTAGAAAACGAACAAGCGGAGTAAGTCACTAGGGTGCGAACGGTATGGAGTATTAATCCAAGATGCATTGAAACACTTTTGCCTTACCTTTCTCTCCATATTTCTATTGGATTCTATGCAATCGAGGTTAGTGATCGATGAAGAGCGTTCGCTCTGAACCAGTCTCGCGTATGACGAAAATAAACTCTTCAAAGTAGGTATCAGTGCTCCTCGTTAGATACAAGATCACAGTAAAGAATGTGGATCGTCGTCATCTAAAATTTCTTGGCTGGGGATATCCAAAGGCAGTCATAGCCAACATTCGAAGCTCGTCAAATAGCAATCGATGAGCAAGCATGTCACTCTGAAGGAGTAGGTGGTCAGAGTGCCGATCACACTACCACTTTTTTCAAGGAGGACCATACCAGACCATGTGATGCATGCGGCATGCGGATCTCTCCTCGATCGATCGCCCGGCTGCGGTGCGTCGTCGTCACCAAGGTTGGAGGCAGCAGCAGCCGCCGCCGTCCTGGCTGCCTTCTCCTTCTCGTTCAACTCCAATCCAATCAACCAATCAACCCAACATCTCCAACTAACAATCGTTCTATGAAAACGACGATGACATCACATCAATTTGTGAAGAAGACGTCGAGACTACCGGGTGTCTCCACGAGAGCGTCTACGTGGGAACAGTACAAAATCATCGCCGAAACGTACTTGGTGGAACGTACTTGGATTTATTTGAGCTGCTGACGTATGCGGTACGAAATCTTTCCCCCCGAGCGAGGATGACGCGTGCGAGGTGAGTGACGCGTCCAAGCATGGCGGGAAGCTACTCTAGCATTGAGCATTGCAGCACCGCAAGGCATCTATCGCGACCTATCACAATCACGGCCTATCGCGACCATAATCAATTCAAAGATGTAGATTCTCTACGATATTTTGTTTCGAGATAAAAAGGAAGATAGAAGATGGGAAATGTTAAACAATAGGCATTGTAGTGCGGCGATGAATTCATTAAATATCCGTAAGTCAATGCTCATAACTTCGCTACGTCCTCGATTCGGTCAATAGAAGGAGGATGCAAATACCTACGGACATACCGCGCTTTTACACTCTCCTCTCATCCTTCAACTCATTCTCCTACTTCCTACTTCGCCTCCCGAATCATCCGCTCACTCTCTTCATGTATCGCCTCCACAAATGCATTCACTAACATTGGACTCTCTTTCCCACCCAATCCCTCTCCCAAATTCGCAATCAAGCGTTGTGGTCCCAACTCCTCCAAATATTGACGTGCCGTCTCCTTCACCGATTCAATAGTATTCCCATTTGCTTCAATTAATAATGCTGGATCATAATTCCCCTGTAGACCAGCTCGATCCTCCACTACACCCCGTGCTTCACTTCGATTCACACTTCCGTCAATGGTAATCACATCATACCCCACCTTACTCAATTCTGCATTGGCATAACTCGCCCCACGTGCAAATACCATCAATGGTACATCGGGATATCGTCCTTTCAACTCCGCCGCAATCTTACGCAAGGCTGGCATGGCAAATTCATCAAATTCCTTCGGTTCAATCATCATACCCATCGCCTCGAACAATTGAAGCATATGTGCTCCATTCTCGACCTGGAGAGACATGTACTCCACAATAATATTCGTTAACATATCCAATAATTCTCGAGATGCTTCCGGATAAACATGAAGCCATTCCATACCAATATGTGTATTTTTCTTGGAGGAACCACCCACCATGTAAAACAATAATGTCCAGGGTGCTGCCGAGAAACCAATGAGTGGTATCGAGATATTCTCCTCTTTCATACGAGATCGAATCAATCGTACTGATTCCATAACATGTCCCAATTTGTCCATAACAAATTCTCTATCGATTACCTCCTTCGGTGGCAAACGTGCCTTCATATCGGCCGGACCAACCAAAGGACAAGGAACTTGTATCCCCACCCCACCCGGCATGGTAACCTCCACGTTCAATGCCTCAGCAATGACCAGTATATCCGAAAATAAAATGGCAGCGTCGACATTGTATCGTCGAATAGGTTGCATAGTACATTCGGCAACATCTTCAGGGTAGGATAACATGTCAAGGAACGATCGTCCTACCTTGGTTTTGTACTCGTTGTATTCCGGTAAATGACGTCCGGCCTGACGGAATAGCCAAACGGGTGTGCGTTCAATGGGGGTGCAGCCGAGGGCGGCACGTATCATGAGATCATTTTGTGGATAATCGTCATTGTCATCGTTGTGGTTGCTATTGCTATCATCGACAATGACATCCATGTCGGTAATGTCATCATCCTCGTCGTCGTCGCCATCTTCAAGTCCCATCTTCTTAATGTGTGCCATGATAATTTGACGGGTTAATTCCAAATCTTCTTCGTTGGGCAAAGAGGATGCTGATAAGCGGAAGGATGTCGATGATGAAAGGTGATACCGCTGGTCATTGTTGAAGTTGTTATTGATATTGCTGATTCGAGCCGACGACGACGATCGTACCGGTGCAAAGGCATGAGAGTCCGTAACGAACACGACGAGGATTGCAGTGGCAGCGGCAGCGGCAGCAACCATGGCTTTGGCGGATAGGGTAGAGGAAGACTTCATAGCTGCAAACACTGTATTGTTCTTTCAAGCGTCGTGTCGGGCTACGGAAGTGTGGCCCTATTCTTTCATGGTTGCCGCCGCCAAGCAAACTCTTCCTCGATTGACACCGCGACACGTATGCGTCTCTTTCGAATCCACGTGTAAGTGCACTTTGGATCCGGTTCAACTTCGCGAACTACAGACAGTCCACCAGCGTTAGATTTGGCGGGAAAACGGATGGAAGGAAAGATTTGGCGGGAACTTCTCTTCCCGCTGTTTTCGCCAGCGACGGCAACGAGCGACAACAGCAAATACAAATGCTTGCTTAACATCGATTCGTCTCTCTTGGAGAATTCATTTCGACATCATTAACTAATGTAGGATTATCGATACGAGTATAGAGACTGAAGTGTTTCCGTGAACGACTGAGCGTCGTCATTCACCAACTACTTCCCGAGTATGAACAATTGAAAGCCTCTTCCGTGCATCCAGGGATAATTGTATCCAATCAGAGCGGAATAATATAATGGAATTGACGGTGGTTCCCCAAAACAACCCAACGGTAATACCCAACCAAAGACCTTCGACGCCTAGACCAAGTGTCAATCCAAGGACATACGCAAGTGGGATTCCCACCACGTAATATGCTGTGAAGTTGAGTTTGGCGGCGAGTGTCTGTTTCCCAATTGCTTTGAATACTCCTTGTTCCACACTGTTGACTGAATCTGGGAACTGAAAGAGCGCAAAGATCAAGAGCAAATCTGTAGCTTTACCAATCAAATCCTCGTCGGTCGTAAAGAAGTATGGAAGCGTTTCACGGTACCAGACAATACAAAGAATGCTCACGAGAGATAAAAGTATCCCAAGTGCAAGAGACAGGTAGAATGCAAATTTCGCTCTATGGACATCACCAGCCCCCAACGCATTGCCGATACGAATATTCCCACTCACAGATGTACCCAGATAGAACATGAATAGGAGGGAATAGATTTGATTCACGATCGCATTCGCACCCACTGCAATCTCGGCCTCCGCCTCATCGGGTAGTATGCCACAGAGTAAAGCCACAATCTCGAAGGCACCCCACTCGAATACAAGTTGAAGCATCCCCGGCACGCCCAGATTAAGGAATTTCGATATTGCTTGTTTCGTAATTGCCTCTTTCACTTGAAATCCAGCCCACACATGAGATAAGAATTCGCGGTCGGTGTGATACATGCCAATGAAGACTATCGGGAACATGATCATATTACCCAATGTTCTAGCGACTGCTGCCCCCAACCAACCCAACGAGGTGTAATTCACCAAGTAATACCCACTTCCTGCATTGACCAGGACGCTCATCACAGCCGCCAATACCATTGGGGTAGTTTCATTCCGTGCCTGTGAAAGTTTGCGTAGTGCTTCATAGGCATAAATACAAGGTATACCTGGGAGCATGTAACCGACGAATATTCCCGCATTACTTGCCAAAGATTGCGATAATCCGAAGAGTACTAAAGCGTCCGAGGTGTGGTAGAGTACCATCCCAACCACACACAAGGTGATGACCATGACAAATATGCTCGTTAAGAGATATTGACCCATCTTCGTTGGTTGATTGGCACCATGTGCCGATGCACAGAGTGTGTCGAGGGCGGTTAAGAGGCCCAAGCCGGTAGCCATGCCTACAATGTTGAAATACATTACAGCTAAGGCAGCGGCATCCAAATGCAGTTTGGAATTTGCATCTTCGTCATCGGTAGTACCATTTGTCGTCATTTTACCCACGAGAACAATAGTAATGATGCTTGGTATAACTTCCAGTAAATAGGTGGCAATCACCGGAATGGCCAAAGAAATCATGGCCAAGAGTTCATCTTTTAACAATAAGCCCTCTTCGGCAATGGTGTGATGATCATGATGCTTGCGCGGATGTTGTTTTTGTTGTTGTTGTTGATGATGATGATGATGATGATGATGAACTAATGGGCTCCGTTGTAGACTACCAGCAGCATCTTGCGGCAGCGGGGCATTGTCGACTGTGAATTCATTGGCTGAGATGACGATGTTGTCATCATCATCAACAACAACAACACCCTCCTCGATTATCTCCGTCCTCGTTATGGACCCATATAAGAAGTTGTTATTTTCAGTATCATCGTCCAATATTGACGAATTCATAGGCACCAACAATGCCAATGAGTCCAATGCAAGGCTTAATCGATCATGGTCCGACCTGCGCGAATATCGACGCCGTAGTAAGTCTTCGTTGAGGGAACATCGCCGCATGGTTGCGATGGCTTTGGGTAGTAGTACTTCGAGTAATTGATGTTGATGCCCTCTAATATTTCTGAACCAATTGTTCATGGACGTTATATATTGGACTCAGGTGTTTCGTTGAGATAGGGCCAGCGAGAGGCATGTTGTTGTTGTGAGTACTACGATCATCGATGCACCATGGAGGTCGATGGATGGTGCGTGGTGGTATGGTAGTGGTAGGCGTTGGTGGCATGGCGGCGGCGGCGGCAAAGACACAAGGAAGATCTTTCAAGATCTTTCGGACATTGTCGCCAAAATACTTCAATCTTTGTCGCTGAAAGGGGAGAAAGCGGCGATCGAGGACCTTCCCCCCTCTTCTCCGAGTTCCCCCCTTTCCCAACTCCAGGCCCGCCAGACAGACAGACAGACAGACAGACAGACGAAAGATACTTCCCGCCAAAATAACTGCCTACACCATGCACCTACCATGCTTCATTTCCATGCGCACCAACACCAACCACTGCAACAGCAACTAACAACGAAAATAATACCATATATGGGCGGCTGGCAAATCCATTGATCTATCCAACAAATAATGGGAGAACTACGTGGCATCACTCTGACACCGGAACTGCATTCCGCTCTCGCGGCGGTATTGGCATTGCCCCAGCAGCGTCGGCAGCCGGCGGTAGCGGCAGCGACGACGACGACGACGACGAACACAACCATGACGGGCAACGGTGCATGTACATCTACATCTACTACTACTGGCAACGATGATTCTCCCCCTGAGCTCGAAATGGAGTGCAATAGTGACAATGGTGATGCTATCGTTGCTGGTGTTGTCCCTCGACCCATCATCGCTCTCTCTCCTCAAATGACGGTGGAATATGCAACATCTATTTTGAATACGGTAATTGCAACCACCTCACCATCAACCTCCAAATCAGAGTCGAAGAGTCACAATGCCACTACAAATGATAGCAAGAATTCAATTCACACCCCGCCTACGCTACCGTTAGAGGGGGTTATTGCTGCCAAATTCTTAATTAAGCATACCATCAATGACAACAATTATACCGATGACAAGACACAACAACTCCTCAATCAGCTAGAGAAAGCACTGCGTTCTTCCACTCTCTCTTTCTCATCTACCTCCAATTCCACATCTTCCTCCTCCATCACCTCTTCCAACAACGCAGCCTTTGCCAAACGTCTCGAACGTCTCCGTCTCCACTCTGAAGAACGCTCCTACTCCCGTCTAACCACCAACATTGCCCATCCCGCCATTCACCAGTCTGCGGACAATATCACTGTCAAAAGCATGACCTATGCAGCCTCAGTAGGACTGAATATGATTGTGGGTCCATTGGCTTTCGGGACATTCATGTACTTCTTTGCTGGGAGCGTATTGAACCGTTTCTTCTTGGATGACAACAATACTAGTACTGCAGGAAGTGGAGGGGGAGGAGTGGATGTACGACGTGTCATAGCCGGTGTAATCTCGGGAGCATTCATGCTCTTTGTCGAAATGATATTGTTTGTGATACGTTCGCATGAATTGGATGCCAGTGTGCGCAAAAAGGGAAGGAAGGCGGAGTATAGACCCAATCCGTTTGGGTATACCACGAAAAGTATGGCAAGGACGTATGTGGGTGAATAGATAGAAAATAATTGACGAGAAGCAGATGATCGGGCAATTAGTCCGAGAGAGATACAGAGGTAGGAGATAGCTTCACGACAATATGCACTTCAAAGGAACTGATTGATCAGTTACCTTATTTACTGCAAAATAATGGGTGTGTTAATTTAGACTAGGATTGCATTGACGCACCGAACTCAACCACAGTTTAATTGACGGACACATCACTCGCCATGCCGTCGGCAAATGACAAAGGTGTTCTCTCATTTTCATTCTTCGTCCTCTTTGTCTTACGTAGAAAGCATCGCGTACAGCACGAGCACGCCTTTACACTTGCATTCAACTTTGACTCTCCCTCCTCGTCGTCGAGCAGCAATGCATCCTCCTGACAATCGGTCCATAAATGTTTCAACTCTCCTCCGCTAATCAAATTCGTGCATACTGACCAGGGTATGATATTCGACTTAAATCCATCACCACTGCCGCCACCGCCATCACCGACATTCCCATCATTCCTATCATCCACAACATCTAATTGGTTCCCATGCAACGTCATCCCCTCCAACTTACTCAAACTTCCCAACTCCTCGGGCAATCGACCATTAAATTGATTTTCATGTATCCACAACCATCGCAATGCACCACTTAATTTCCCAATATTGGAAGATATCCCACCCGAGAATTTGGATTTGTATATCCGCAATGAAGATAATTTGGGTAAATTGTACAATGACTCTGGTAATGTTCCACTCATTGACGTTTGATAGATACTCAATGATGATAACGAAGTTAAGTCACCAATATATGTGGGTAAGGATCCCGAGAGGCCACTATTGTCGGAGAGCCACAACAATTCCAATTTTGGAGACAATAGCACAATTTCCAAAGGTAGGAATGTTGATGAAACTAGATTGCGATGAGATAAATCGAGCATGGAGACATGTCCGTCATGATTGTTCCCATTGACACCAGCCCATTGAAGATGCGAGATGGGGGATAGAAATTGTGTGCCATCATCGTTGGTATCGTAGGTCCAATCTTCTCCGTTGGTGGCATAGTAGATTGTGGCAAGAGCATAGCGATCGAGGAGTCCACTTTCATAGTACTCCGGAACCTTGTGATGATGACGACTTTTAGCAGAAGATGAGGTGGATTCTTCGTAGTCGAGAGTGAGCCATTGCAATGCTTTTATTCTTGCATTTGCTTCATGTGGTGTGCTTGAATAATTGTTGTCATTGTCATCTTCTTCCACTTCTACGCCATTGCCAAGGAATGATTTTTCTAATACACGCAAGAGTATTTGCCATGATGATGAAGATGGTGGTGGTGATGATGAGGGCTGTTCGACATTGTTATTATTGGAGTAGTCTTTGACTTTTTGAATGATGCGTCGTGCCATGTCGATGGATTTGGCATCTAATTCAGACGACGACGACGACGACGCAATATCATTTGAGGCAAGCAACAGAAGGAGCAAGATCAATGCCGAGAAGGAGTTTGTCATCGTTGCTGTGTTATTCATTCCTATTCGTCTACTTCTAGTAGATATGACGAGCGGCGGCTGTGGTACTATTCGGATTCGGCATCATGCATCATCGTCATCGTCGTCGTCATGGTCGGTGTCGTTTGCGTTTTTCAAGCCAACGGCATTGCGGACGCAAGACAAACGAATGCCACGTGGCACGTTTTGTTTCGCCACAAATGTCGCCAACTCTTCCCGCCACCAGACCACAGCACAAAAAAAAGCGCCAATTGCGCGCCCCCACCGGATCCATTCCATGGCCGCCAGCCATCCGCCGCCAAAGCCTCATACTCCTACCTTCTCACGCAATTATTACGGCCACGATATTGCACCCATATGTAGCCCACCGCCTCCAATTTACGTGTAAACCATTAGATATGCTTTTCCGCGGCTGGTTTTCCGTCGGCGGTCCTCCTATGCCGCATCTTGTTTTGACATTTGACATGCACCGCCAATGTCATCAATTTCATGTTGGGGTGGAATGGTCGAGAGATGAGAGTTAGGGTGGAATATCAGCCGGGAAGACACTACCAATAAACATTCTACAAATAATATTGACCGACCGCGCAACCACCTGCCTCCAAGCTCCAACTTCAACACCGCCTTAACCACGCAACGTATCTACAATGATCACCGTGACCACGACCAACATGTACTACCTAGAGGCTAGAGGAGTGTAGGAGTCAAGATCAATTTTTTGAATAGGAGTAGAAAGAAACATGATGGTTCGAAAATGGAATCTCCGCGGGGCATTTCTGAGAATTGTTCGACTCCACCTTCGCACTTGTTGGAGAGACGGAGCTGGACAAAGATCAAATACTATTGTATCGATCACCAGCTGCTCGCTTCTCGTCAATAGAGGTGAATAGACACTACACACTACCACCCACCTTCACCAAAAGCAACAGTAGTTATGGACGACGAGGTCTTGAACAGACAGGGAACAAGATCACGAGAGACTCCGCATCGATCTGCTTGTTACCCCAATCATATCACTGGGATCATTCATCCTCTCATAAAAAGTAGAGCCAGCCAATCGACATCCAACAATCAACAATCAATCATCCGTC
>JALLBK010000606.1:0-10127 GCA_036940085.1 Discostella pseudostelligera | reverse complement strand
CTCAGTACCCATTCTCAATGTCACTGAGTGCTTGGCCCCCATTCTCACTGGCAATGGGGGCTCACCAACCATATTGTTTCAGTGAGTGCTTAGCCCCCATTCTCACTGTCAATGGGGGCAGACAACCTATTCTTTGTGTCACTGAGTGCTCAGCCCCCCTTCTCATGAATGGCAGCAACTAGATGTGTTTGGCTGGTTTTCTCATGTGGAAGCCTATGTAGAAATTTAATAGATCTACTTGGGCAGATCTTGAAAGGATCCCTCCAGGCGGCTGTGCCAGGGCCTAGCAGGGTCTCCTTGAGAATCTGTTTGCTATTTTTCAAGCTCATGTAGTCATTATTGCCAATATTTGCTCTAGTGCTTCCAATTTGCTTGATAATGCTCAATACCACTCCTTGCTCACTTCTTCTTCCAACATGATAGATGCCATTGTTTTGAATCTTAAAGAACTTTGCCTTGTGCACCCATCTGCAGCATATCATTGAGAGGTTTGTTACAGTTAACATGAGTTGGGCACCCACTCCCCATTTTTTGTAAGCATCACTTCAAATTACGAGGAACCTGACTTCTGCAACAATTGACCAATTCCCCCCAAATTTTTCTTCCAAGGGCAAGTACCACTTATTTTGGTTAAAAAACTAGCACCATTTCAACTGAACAAGACTGTTCTGAGAAAAGAATATTTGTCAAGGAACACACACATCAGCGTCCTCGGCAGTATTATTGTCTGCATTAGTGTGGTTCTCCCCCCCATTGATGGTTTTACACTCCTTTGATCTGAACCAACGTTGTTTCCATGATACATACTTGCTCAAAGTAGAAATTGATCCTTATTTCATTTTTCCAAGCTGCATCAACTGAGTTAAGTGAAATGACATAACACAACCTCATCCAATGCTTTTGCACTAAGTATTGTCCTTAGCTCATGATAACATTCTCCGGTGCCACCACCACCAGCATGTGAGATCACACTCAACTCTTCTACCTCTTCTCCAAGCTTATCATCCCCAGTTCCTTTCTTACAGTCCCATCATTGTTGTTTGTGGTGTTGATTTCTGACCTTTGACGAGCTATTATTTCTGGGGAGAGTAGCTCAGCATCAGTGCCATTGTTCTCCATGTCCTCTTCCTCATCATGGCCATCCTCATCATCAACGCCAAAATTCTCTATGGCGGTACTCAATTGTCCATGACCTGTTTTGTCAATCGTTGGTCGCTTAAAGAACTGAATGATCTGAGCTTTCAGGTCTGAGGGATTTGTCACACAATATGCAAATGGTGATAATCTGTTTGTTCCCTCCTCAATTCCAAACAAGCCAAGGATGCTCTTCATCTTAGCATTTGAAAACTCAATGAGACCTCTAACCTCATTCCACAACTGATCAATTGCTGGTTTGTCAGTGTTGATGTGCATGCTTCCATGATATGTGTCACTATCATCCTTCCTAAAACTTTCAATTTAGTCCAAAAATGTTTCTTGATACCCCAACAATCAATATTTAGATTGGTGCATTTTCAAGTAACCTTCTAAGATACAGTTGGTCTTCATTCTTCATATCACTCTCCTGTATGATGCATTTTAGTTAATCCATGTTGAATTCCCGTGACATATTCCACCACATACCATATGTGTGCTCATTGCATTCTGATGATATTTCTCAGTGGATGTAAGATGTAACACATCGTCTCTCGCAGCCAGGAAGAGAAGGCCAATTGTGTCCAATCCCATGTTGCGTTTATTAGCCAACATAGTACTTCCACTAAGCTTTGCAGTTGCCACACCAATACACTTTTTAATCATTATCATAAGATGCCACATTAGGATTACAATTCACTGCACACACTAGAGTGGTTTTAAACACCGATTTGCATCACACCGATGTTGCATCTCAATTGGCGTTGCACATGTAGGGGCTGTGTAGGATCTAGTACAACTTCATTGCTGCGACGCATCTGCGTCGCATAAGCTTTGCGACAAAATTGGTGTTTAAAACCACTCTACTGAGAATTTCATGTTCCATGCCACTCGGCTGCCAACATAACCCAAGGAAGTCATGATGGCACAGAATCCAATGTAGGCTTTGATATTTTTCTACACTTCACCTTTGCAACACCCAGCAATAACACCCTCACAGGATCTTGAAATGGCTGGAGGCTTTGAGGCCACCTGGACACATGGAGGCTTTGAGGCAACATGATCATTTTGTGCTACAGCAGTAATCATGCCAGTTGTGTCTGTTGTAGTTCCCATGGCTGCTACAGTTGTAGTTGCTGAGGCTGCTGCAGCTGGCATTACTCTTGTGAGGAATTGTAGGGTCTTCTGTTTCTTTTGGAATTGTTGGTTCAATTCTGCTCGCTCTGCCTTGTGATGGTGCCACTTTTTTCTTTTGCTTCCAGCATGGATTTTTGATGAGAACGCAGCTTTAAGGAGTGGCCATCAATCTTCTTGTGTTCGGTCCAGCAGCCAGTGGTGAATGGAAATCCCTTCTTTGTGATAATCATATTGAAAGGATGGTTTGTTAGTGGGTTCCTGACAGAGTCACATACTATTCTACACTAGATCCAATGTCCATGCTCCATATCGACAGCTGCACACTTGGCATCTGATTGAGGTAGAGATAGAATTTCCAATTTTGTCATTTTGGTCATTGCCATGGTAATATCCAAGCCCAATATGTGCCACTGCACCGCCGATACCAATCGCGATGACAATTGAATTATAGAATGCAAGCAATGGTGGTGGTGCCAGTGCACTGCGATGGTGACAAGGGAGCGGTGTGCTGATGTTGATGCCATAAAGACATCTACTAGGCTGAGGTTGGTGGCGTTTGCACACATCAGTGTCAAAGGGTCCAGTGACCAGTCGTCGACATCAATTATACTATGGTATCAGCTACTGGGCAGAAATGGTGAGGTGGAGGTGGTTCCGAGCTGTTGCGAGAGGTTGGGAGAGGTTGTGAAGCCTCGCAATAGCTGTCAAAGTGTGAGAATATGGGTAGATATGGGCGGTCATGAGATGTTTGGTTTTTCCATGTACCTTTCCCGGCCTGGTGGTCGGCTACTCTAGTAGAATCAGGAACCAGGAACAGGCTCCATCTGGCCGATTTTGTGACTTGAGCCAGAAGCTGCCCTGAAGGTATAGAGTCACAAAACAAAGGAGTTGTGCAGATTGGCTTCAGATATAATTGTGAGCTTATTTTATGCTTAATAGTGATCTTAGGCTTTGCTAGACAAAGCTAGGTGAAGCTAGCAAACATGGAGTGGAACTGACATAAAGAAGTCTTTATGTCAGGATGCAGCTTTCTTGTGCAAAAGATCTCACTGAATCCTATGTTCAGATGTATGAGATCTTTACACAAAGATCTGGATATCAGCATGAAGATCTCAAAAAAACCATATCTTTGGTGTCACTCAAGGTACCTTTGGTTTTAGGGTACGGTTTGTTTTAAGATCTATCGGATAGTATCCATAGGATACAACAAGTTACACCTGGAATCAGGGGTGAACCACTGGCCTATGTCACTCGCCCCCACAAATGAAGAATCAGCATGGCTTGGAACAAAAACCCATGAAAAAAAATAGTTCCAGGAGTGGTCAAATAACATACAGTCAACTAGGTAGTTTTTGGTTACTACAAACAAGCATAAGAGTTTGGAAGAGAGTGGAGATGAGTAGGTTTATTGTTTTTAAGTTTACATATTTCCTAATTCTACTAATTTTCAAAATAAGGCATTACTCTCTGGATATTTATCCTTTCTGATTCGGTTCCGCATTCAACACTGATTGTTCCATTTGTATGAACTGACGTGATGGTCCATGGTTCACTGTCATACTGACTTTCCGATTTGTGGAGGATACCATCTTTCCATATCAATACTTTATCACCAACCTTGCAATCATAATCAACATGGTGTTTTTTCTCTCATGCAGTGTTAAGATTAGTCTGGCATTGCCTATAACAATCTCCTATTTTGCTCCAGTCAGCCATGTCGCAACCAAAGATTGCTGCACCTGGAGAGGCTTTGCGTACTGTATGGTAGGTAGAGTGAATGGCCCATGATGCATTAGTTAGGAGTGTGTCTATGTCACTGGGTGCTACTGAATCAGCCATTTCTAGTACAGCATTATGGAGCATTGTCAAGATAACTTGATGCATATGTTCCAGTATAGCATTCGCTTGAGGGTTTTTGACACTGGTCGGCTTATGCTTAATGCCATATGAGTCACATAAGGCTTCGAAGTGAAGCTTAAATTAACTTCCCTCACATAAGGCTTTGAAGTGAAGCTTAAATTCACTTCCCTTGTCATAAATAATGTTTAACAATGTGGGTATTGACTAAACCAGGTCTTGTTAACGAGGTAACTGATCATTGTAGATGTTTTATCAAAGTAGTCTACCTTAGTAATTTCTGTTTTATGTGTCTTGGTTCCCTTTTTGCCGGAGGCAGTGGGAGTGATGAACTTCATCACTGGTAACTCAACCATTTCAAACCAACCAAATGCTGGATAAATCATTGTGCGACACATAAAGTCAATTTGTGTACCATCTTTGCCTTTGAGGGTGTATGGGCCAATGAGGTCGACACATAATACTTCCCATGGAATCATGACGACGAGTTTAGCAGGGAGTTTACCATACTTCACTTTTTGACGTTTGTTGATTTGGCAGGCATGGCAATTTTTCACATATGATCAGACAGTAGTTCACATACTATTCCAATACATTGCAGCACATAGTGTTTCTTCTAGATGCGAGTGGCCAGTATGTTGTTGGTAATGGTGATACCATGCAACCGTCTAGGATTGAAGAGACTTTGGGATTTCCATTTTTCCATCCTTGCAGAGTACTTTTGTGTTTTCCATGAGGAGTACTTTGAACTGTTCCTCATCTTGAAGAGCACACAGATTTTTGTATTTGCGCTGTTCTTCTGAGAGGATATATTTCATCGTCCTTGCTGCGATTGACAAACACATGGTTCATAGGTTCCAAGTGTTGCTCGATGCTGTAAGGGTGTGTGGTCTCTTGCTCCAAGAAATCACACCAGCATTTTGTAAACGTCATCCAATTTTGGCACTCTTTCCATGTTGAGGTCAGAGCAGGGGTGAAATCTAACCAGGAGATAGCATCTGCCACGGTGTTGTGAATCCCCTTGATGTAAACGATTCTAGGACCATATTCTTCTAGTATCAACCTCTATCAATATATATTGGTCAGATGTCAATCCGAGTGCATCACGCATGAGGTTCTGATGGTCCGTAAAGACAATAAGCTTTGGCCCCACAGCATACCTTTGAA
The DNA here is from genome assembly GCA_036940085.1 of Discostella pseudostelligera. NCBI lineage: Eukaryota > Bacillariophyta > Thalassiosirophyceae > Thalassiosirales > Thalassiosiraceae > Discostella > Discostella pseudostelligera. The sequence goes on along the minus strand of JALLBK010000606.1, from coordinate 4,832 downwards.
CTCTTTTAGTGTTTCTAATAAGGCCAGCAGTTCTTTTTCAGTTACATTGTATTTTCGTTGCGTCTCAGACAGTTTCCTGCTGAAAATCGCGAGTGGCCAATTCAATTGTGTGATAACCGAGCCCAGTTGGGTATCACAGGTGTTGGTGTACACTTCAAAGACTTTGTCATTGTCTGGATAGGCTAAGACCACATCCTTAGCAATGGTAGTCTTTATTGCATTGAATACCTCTTGATGGACCACGTCTTAATGCCAGGGTACTTTTTTGGTTCCCTTTGCTCTGGTGACTTTGGTCTGACAACACTCTTCAACCAGATTGGTGAGAGGGGCAAGCATTTCACTGTGTTTTTTTCCCAAAGGTCTTGGTAGTACTGTACCATTCCTAAGAAACGGCGTAGCTCTTTGACATATGTCAACGGTTTTAATGGATGTATCGCCTGTACATTGCTTTCCTGGGGTTTGATCCCGTCCCTTGTCAGGATGTACCCTAAGTATTCGGATTTGATAATTTCTGGAAGAGGCCAACTGACACAAAGATTACACTGCCTACTAAAATCTTAGTACTACCCTATGTGGTAACCCATAGGCTGATGGCAATGACCATGGCGGCCGCAGCTTACCAGTAGGCTCTCCTAGCCCCCAGCTAAGGGCCGCTCTGCACAACAATGGCCCCTTGCATGCTGATGCTTCCACGTGTCATCTCCACGTGTAACTTCCATGTGGCATTTGACTGTAATTCAAGCTGAAAGCCTTGGCTCCATGTGTAATGAAACGATCAGCAAATTGACTCGACTCCACGATGCTACTGACCAGGGCACGTGTTGAGCCATCTGTCTTTTTCTCTTGCTTCTCTGATGCAGCACAGTGAGTGCATCAGGCCCGCTCACGGATCATGATCTTAAGTTAATGCAGCATGTACATAGTAGTAGACTGCCTCATCAGCATAACATAATATTTTATTTTTACATCCTTTTCACTTCCTCTTCAATTACATTGAATTGCCGCTCACAAGCTCTATGGCAGGTAGTGCATAGTTTAAACTGTTTTACCCCTCTGGAGCCAAATTAAGATAGCTAGTAACTACGAATGACCCCCTGTGTTCTCGAAGAACCGTCTTTGGACTGAGAAGGACCTAAAGTCACTCAAGAAAGCCAAGTTATCAGCCAATCATCAGAAGGTTGAAGTGCCAATCTATGGAGGCAATCTTGGAATGGAGTACATCCTGTAAAAGACTCTTAGCATCTTCATGCAGGCCGCATTGAAGCTCAACTTAAGTTGGCCCGAGATGTTTGACAAGTTTGAGAACATTCTCAATGGTCCCCCCAAGATGACTTGGCTTGAGATTATGGACAGCAGTCCTCCTCCAATCGGTGATGAGGCCAACTTTGACAGGTCCATTGCCAAGTTTATTAAAAAGGTGTTAAATAACAAAACTCCATGAGATCAACAATGGATCTACATGGCCCAGGAGGCGACCGCCAGTTCTACAAGGACTTGTTGACCTTGCCGGTGATCTGGCTTTGATGCATCAAGGAGATGGTGCTTCTGGCGCTCATCCTCCCTGCAGGCAACATTGCCGATCCCAGCATCAAGCTGCAGGTTGCAGGTGCAATGGCTCTACATGAGCTATCACCAATCTGATCAAGCCAAGTATGTCGGGAGTGGCAAGGTGCTTGACAACGAGACTCTGGAGACTCTCACCGAGTATTTCCAGGGCATCTTTGACCAGAAGGTTGCTGATGGTATGCTCCATTGTCAGGAGCAACAACGTGATCATCTCACAGTAGAACAAGCGCAACCGCACTGTCACACAGATACCATTGATCCTTGTTGAGATCTACTTGGGATCGTGACCATCATGACGATCGCAACCAAGGACACAAGCGCTCTGCGATTCGTCATGACAAGTATCATCCATGTGATCATGATGGCAGCCACAGCAATGGCTTGCCATCAATGGCAAACCGTCACCATCATTGTCAGCGTTGGCATCAAGGACCAAGCCTCCCATTGCGAACCCATGCCCAGAGCATTTGACGTCATCACTACACGCCGGAGCCATCCAATGATGACAACCACTCCACCTTTTCTGGTGATGACAACTATGCCAATGTATTCAACAAGGAGCCGATGAAACCTTCTGCTCCTTATTGCCACAGCAGCAATGACCATATCCCATGCAAGCGTTGCAAGTACAAGAAATCATACAATAATGATGATGGTGAGAACAGCTTTGCTGCAACCAGCTCTTCCCATGACTGCAACAATTCATTGGACATTTTATGGTCCATGCCAGTATCAGATATTTTGAGTTGCCGAGCAACCAATCAGTTTTCGTGTCCAGATTGTAAATGCGTAAATGATGACAACTGCGCTGAATTGTATGAGAATCATGGAGACGGCACTGTAGCAGCTCAATTAAAATTAAATAAACTATCTTAATTGTACAACAATGATGATAATGCTGATACTGGGAATGCACCCACACTTAATATTTGTTTTGAAAATACAATAATCATAGAAAAGAATGATAATAAAATGGATATAGATACCTCCAGCAATGGCGGTAGCATTGACACCTACCCCATCATCATCAATGAAGACAAGGAAGAAAAACCACTACAGATGCTCGACCCATCTGAAAAAGTGGAACTGCCATGTACCGATCGACCCACTCTATTCAGCATAATGATCGCTGACACTATTGGAGCAGAATGGTCTTGGATCTTAATGACGGTGTTTTTTGATCCTGGATCATCAACAACATTCATCCACTGCTGATGCTTGCCTTGGCAGTGCAAGCCGGTACCATTGCAAAATGCAAGGCCAATGCGAACCATTGCAGGCAATGGCCAATCCACCAAAATGGTGATGCTATGGGATATATGTTTATCTGACGCATCCATCAACAAAAAGCTCTCATGTTCAGTCATGATTGCAAATACAATGTGATACTTGGAGCCAACTTCCTAGCAATGACCGGCATTGGTATTTTGTATAGGGCCCTGGAACTACTAACTAATTTAACTAGTGGGAGGACCTGTGCACAAACTTCCTGATGGATGCATTTTTCCAGGAACACCCATTCACGAGTTTGTTAGAGAAGCTAGTAACTTTCCGCCTGAATATCCAAAATCAATCCAGAAGAAGCTTTCCCACCTTTTCCCACCATGTGTGCTGCTAGAGTTGCTGCTAGTAGATGTTTTGGCAATATTTCATACTGATGCACTGTACAATTTATCGCTAAAGTATCAACTCGCCGGAGATTTGGTACGTACATGATTCTGTACCAAGTCTACGTGTTTCTACGTAACTATCCCCCTGGATAACAAAAATCACCAGGAACACACATCCCTAATTTCCGGGGGATAGAGTATAGTACCAAAGTAGTACACTGGTTTGACACAGAACTACCCATGCGTGATCCAGGGTACCTCCTCAATAATGATGCGTGGTTAGCAATGACATACATCATAGAGACACATTGCAAAGAAGAACTTATGGCATGGATTAGTACAACCCAACATGCTACGCAACTGAGGTACTTGATGCAAAATATGATGCCATATCAATGTACGAAGTTGCTGATCAATGTACTCATCTTACTCCAGAGCCAGTGAGAAGATTTAAAAGCTATACTATGGAACTATCCGAGGCTTCTCAGTGGCAAACTCGGTGTCTACCCTCATTGAAAGTTTCATATCAATATGTTGCCCGATGCACAACCAAAACATGCAAGAGCATATGCCATACCAAGAATACATGTAGCTACCTTTAAGAAGGAGCTCGGACACCTAGTAAAGATTGGAGTACTGTCTCACACAGGTGCAAGCAAATGGGGCTCTCCAACCTTTATCATACCAAAAAAGGATGACAGAGTATGATGGGTCAGTGACCTTCGTGAGCTCAACAAGTGCAAATGATACAAGCAGTACCTGCTGCCAATCATTTATGATATTCTCAGTCAATGCAAAGGATACGAGTTTTTCAGTAAGCTTGACATCTCAATGCAATATTACACTTTTGAACATGATGAAGAGTTGAAAGTTGTGACAAACATTGCCACACCATTTGGCAAATATAGGTACAATGTACTGCCAATGTGCCTGAAATGCTCACCTGACTTTGCACAGGAAACAATGGAGAACATCTTCTGCGATCTACAAGAATCCATTGACAATCTTGAATCTTGGCCTATTCTCTGACAGTTTGGATGCCCACCTCGAACTACTCAAGGTAGTATTGCAGCTACTGCAAGATAATGGTCTCTCCGTGAACCCACTCAAGTGTAGCTGGGGTGTCAAAGAGACTGACTGGCTAGGATACTGGCTCACTCCAGTGGGTTTGAAACCATGGAAAAAGAAGATAGTTGCCATACCAAAGATGGATCCACTGAAGAATGTAAAGCAACTATGTGGATTTATAGGCATGGTTAATTATTATAAAAACATGTGGCCACACCGAGCACATATTCTTGCTCCATTAACGGCAAAGACTGGTACACCAAAGTAAGGTGACAAAGCTGAAAAAATTGTTTGGACACCTGAAATGCAAAGTGCATTCAAACACATGAAAGATCTCATTGCAAAAGACATCCTCTGTGCATACCCCAACCACACCGATGCATCAGATTACCCATGCATCATGCTAGGTTGCAAATTACCTGATTGAAAAAGTAATTATCAAAGGCCAAAAAGTAAAATTGGGTAATACCACCGATTTTACCATTTTCTTACCCGGTAATATTGCCAAAAAGTGGCCCTACCAGAGGCAGTAAACTGTTACTGCACCAGATCCAGTAAAGAATTCAAACACAAAAAACATGCTATTGG
>JALLBK010000605.1:0-17815 GCA_036940085.1 Discostella pseudostelligera | reverse complement strand
TCCCGCCATCACCAAGAAAACCTTTTCCCGCCAAGACCAATACCAGCCCTTCCCGCCAAATCATTGATGACGATGAGTCGAGTCCACTTTCCAAATGGGATGTAATCCTGGAAATACATCCCCATATCCGGAATCCAGTATTTCCGGGATTTTCCACATCACCATACACCAGAAAGAGACAAAGATCCCAAACACAAACACTGTCTCAAACTCGAACCATTCACCATGGTGGCCGCCGCCTACTATCCTCCCATGAACCAACAATACTACGACAATGATGATGACATGAATGGTGATTCCATCAGCAGCAATGATGATGACGAAGTGGCCTATCAATCCTACAGCGGTGTCCACAACCATGACAACAACAACAACAACAACAATCCCAATGTTGTTCGACATGGTGGCAGTGGTGGTGACGGTGTAGGTGATGGGGTGGGTGGGATCATCTCCATGATGGATGATTTAGCCTATGGAAGCGGCAGTATTGGTGGTGGTGCCGGTGGTTTGTTAGATGAATCGAATTACATGATGAATTCAACGTATTTGGGTGGCAGTGGCATACTCAGCAGTGATGGAATTGGCGGTACTGGGGGTGGTTTCGGCGAAGGCATGGGGGGAGGCGAAGGAGGGGGATTACTCCACCATGAATTCAACAACCACAATGCTCATCTAGGTGCAGGTGGTGTGGTAGTTGATTTTGACGATCCGCGTATAGCCTCCTTACCGCGCATATTATTAATGGGACCACGTCGGGCGGGGAAAACATCGATACAACGTGTGGTATTTCATAAAATGTCACCCCATGAAACCTTATTTCGATTGGAGGCAACTCAATTATTGGAAAGGGCGGTGGTGGATCATACACCATTATGTCGTTTTACCATTTGGGATTTTCCAGGTGAATTGTATGAAGGTGGTTATGAATTGGGTGGTGGGGGTGGTGTAGGTGCAGGTGTAGGTGGGGAAGGTGACGATGGATATCCCGATGACGAAGGTCGTGGCGGAGAGGGAGAAGTGGGCAAATCTTCAATTTCGTCGCCAATGCGAAAAAATAATCATCGAGGAGACGATCAAATTTTTGCCAAGGCCACAGCACTCATCTTTGTTCTGGATGCACAAGATGAACCCTACGATCATGTCTTACAATCGTTTACGGATACGGTAACTCGGGCAGTACGGTCCAATCCTTCCATAGCCATTGAAGTCTTCGTCCACAAGGTTGATGGCGAATTATTTCTAAGTGACGAAGCCAAGTACGATTGTCGTCGGGACGTAATGCAGCAGGTGGCCGATGAATTGGCCGACGCTGGCTTATCCCATGATGCCATTCCCATATCGTATCATTTGACATCCATCTATGATCATTCGGTCTTTGAGGCATTTAGTCGAGTTGTCCAACGTCTCATTCCGGAATTGCCAACCTTGGAAAATTTATTGAATGTGCTGGTGAGCACATGCAGTATGGAGAAGGCATACTTATTCGATGTGGCAAGTAAATTGTATATTAGTACCGATTCAAGTCCGGTAGATATGCAAAGTGTGGAATTGTGTAGTGATATGATTGATGTGGTGTTGGATGTGAGTGGGATTTATGGTATGGGTGGTGGTGGCGGTGGACCTGGAACGACAGCGAAGGGTGATAAGAAGCAGGGAAGCAAACGAGTGGAGACTCTATCCTCATCTTTCGAGGATGGGAATGAAAATATTGACGGCGACGACATTATTGTCGGTGGCGGGGGTGCCGAATCACGCTTTTTGAATGAAAGTGAATTCGGTATCGTGGATGCCGATGAGTCCAACATGTTGGAAATATTGGCTACCAACAACGAAAGTAGTGTTGCCGAAGATGGAGAAGGTGACAACGTCAACGGTATCAACGATGACGACGATAACGATAACGATGTTGATGATGAGCTGCTAGGCAAAGTTGTAGGCAAGGGCCCACCCTCTTCGACTGAGGAAGATGAGGATGAGGACGCTGCTGCCGATGCTGCCTCATCTGCCTACGATAGTGAATCCTCGAGTACCATTCATCTAAGCAATGGCATGGTTCTGTATCTAAAGGAGGTGGATACTATGCTAGCGTTGGTGTGTCTGACACGGGCAGAGAATTTTCGGAAGAAGAGTTTGATCAATTACAATATTGGATGTTTGAAGAGGGCATTGATGGCGTTGCCTCAATCTACCGCTGCTGCTACTGCTGCGGGTGTTTCGGGGGTTGGAATGTGAAAGAAGAGAATATGCATGTACAAGTTAAAAAAAAATTATTGGATTAGAAAATGGTCCTTGAGTAAATATCCATAGTCGTTCCCATCGTCGTTGCCAACAGTGGACACAACATTATTGGTCTTTGTCCTATTACCATTTCTTTCTCCCGTATCATTCAACAAGGAATACAAATTCTTGGATGCCATTGCCGCTGATGCAACTACATCCCCCAACATTGCCAAGGGCATGGAAGAAGAGGATGATACTCCCATAATCTCATCATTTAGATTGTCGTCTGCTACTCCCTCCTTCTGTGAGTCGGCCGCAAGACCGTCGCCGACACCACCACTGCCACCCAGCGTGTGCACACCACATACCAAACCATATGGATCAATGGAAACACATACATGTGACGAAGCGCAAACCTCCTCTTCGGTACGAGCGTCAATGATGGAAATGTAATGACGTCGTTGTGGTTGGTGTCGTCGTTGTGAGGATGATGACGATGATGATGCAGTATTGTCCGAGGTAGAAGATGGTGGTGGTGGAACAAAGGCACTCAATACCGATACTGTCACCACCAATGGACAATTTTCAACACCAGGAGGTGGCATGGCGTTCTTGATATCCCCATCGACTATCAAATCATTCTTGTTGTTACTACCGTCTCCACTATTATTTCCACCGAATCCTTCTCCTTCTACATACGACGTTACCCCCTCCATCACCGCACTCTTGACACATGGCAACTTTGTATTATATAATCCTTCACGTAAAGCAAGAGAGCATGCATCCAATATACATCCATCACATCGCAATACTACAATATCAATCGATAGTCTCCAGACATACCGTCCTGGCAATATGGCCAATTGGGTGTAATTTACCGCATGGGGTAATATAAGACGTTGAAGTAAAGAAGTAATTTGACTTTCCGCTTCACGTTCTTTTCGTCGTGAAGAGGAGGTATTGTTGTTCATTCGCTGTTGTGTGCTGCCGCCACCGCTGCCACCATCGAACATGCCACCACCAACTCCGCTGCCACAGAGGGACAAATCGACATTTAATTCCACAATACCTTCACGTGGTTTGCATGGCGAGGGATGGACCAAGTCAGCCTTGACACTGCAGAGTATGTCAGTGGAAGAACCGGGGAGATGGATGCGACTGGAGCCATTGGATAAGATTAGAGAAGAAGGAGATGCGCCGTCGACGGCGGAGGGTGAGGGTGCAGATGCACCGACCTTGCGATTGGAGACGGTGTACGGACGATGTTCCAAACGTGAGCGACCATCGATTCGAAAGTCGGAGAAGCAGGATTCAATAATGTAGTGGGCCTCGGCGGGGGACACCATCGTTAGGTGTTGGTGTTGTTGTTGCCAATTGTGGTCTGTTCGTCCCTTTCGTGCACCGCAATGTCCGGATGCTTACACGTGGCAGACACTTGGCGGGAGACGACATCAAGGCGGAAGAAAAATAATGCCAACCGACGGCGAATGGGCAAAACTCATACCATACCAAGGGAAACGGAATGCTACTACGGCCATCAACAACAACAATAATATCACTTATGAAACCACCATCGCTGCCACTCATTGCATCCTTTTGCACATTCGCGAGCTGCGGTGCCTCGTCGTTGACTTCAGGTCCACAACTGAATAATGGTAATGGCGTGGTATTGTTCGCTCCGCCTCCGAGACAAAATCCATCGATGCATCATCTCCCACGCAGAAAAATAGGTTGGTCATCATCGTCATCGTTGTCATTAGTCTATCCAACACAAAATAGTAGACACCACCATCCTTCAAAATCTACTTGCACCACATCGTCTTCGCACGGATTTGGTACTACCAGTAGACGTCGCAGGGAAAGAGTCGCGTTGAAACAGTCATCATTCCAACAGCCCTCTTCTCCAAAATCATCACCATTATCGCTGTCGTCATCATCAGAGTCTACCACGTCTACAACAAGCATGCTAGATGATACCGCCGTGGGTGAAGTCGATGATTATTTTGACAATGCGCAATTCACACCCTACGCAGTTGCCATTGAAGAAATATTATCCAAACGGAACGTTATGCGCGATTTTCGTAAAAATGAATCGGACCTTGCTGTGGTGAAGGAACGACTGTTGGAACGACGATGGATATTGCCAATTTGGGAGATTGATCATTTCTTGGCTCCACCTAATCATGGGAAAGCCGATGCTGAAAGAGAAGTGGTTGTTGATGGTCATGTTGGTAAACAATCTTCTTCCTCCCAATTAAAAGGAGACAATAGTGTTCAATCGAGCAATGGCGAAAAGGAGGGAGATTCAGCAGTATTACCACCAACACTCTCCTACACAAGACAAAAACTTCGTCAACGAAGTCAAATGTACCTCGATGCTACCGGTCTAACTTCCAGTCAGCACAAATTGGCCACAGTCCTACTCGCGCATCTTGTCGATCATTGTGCTAAGCACTCTACTCCGGAACCACTGCATGTGGCATGGGAGAAAGTGTTGGAGGGTGGATTAGTACCATTGAGTCGAACATTGAGTACGTATCTCTATGTGTTTAGTTTAGAGGACAATGAGGAAGAGGAAAACGATAGTGAGAAGAAGGAGAAGGATAGCAACGCTCTTCGAAGAGACATTGCAGCGGAAGTAGCCATGTTTCATGATGCCATTTATCCCCCCACTGAAAAGACAATTACCTTACTTGTGAAATCTCTCGTTGGGAGGGGTGATGCCCAGGGAGCCGAGGCATTACTCGAAAGTATTGCTACGGACAGTACCAATGGACAATTACGACATCGTACTACCAGTCCCATATTGAGGCTATACTGCGAAAAGGGAGATATCGACTCGGCATTACGATTGTATCATAAAATGAGATCGACATCACGCGTGAAGATGGATGCTTCCACTTACGCCAATTTCATTGCGGCCGTGGCACAACATGGATATTTCCGACCCGATTCCAATTGCATTGTTGGTGCGCAAGATTTGGGGTACAACCGATCATGTGGACCGGACCTACTCAATTCATTACTATCGGAAGTGGCCGAGGATGTATTAGATATATCGGAAGAGTCGGCACGTGTTTTGCACAATGGGTTTGCACTTGGTTTCCATGGATCTGGTCTTGATGTGCTATCGGATACAGAAACAATGAGAATAACCACCACCCGATGCGAAAATGGAAGTTTAGTTGCCAATCGAGTATTGGTAGATAATGAGAGTGCCATTTGTTCCGCAACTGGTGCTACCCTACGCCTTATTGTGTTGGAGCAATCTCAACGCGTTCACGTCCACGATACTCTATTGGAGATGGCACGTGAGAAGTCGAAGGAGTACACTGCTAAACTTGCATCGAAGGGACGCTCGACAAACGATAATGCCGAAAAAGCCGAGCTTGCCACACAGATATTGAAAGAATTCTCAGAGTGGCTGGATACGAGGTCTGGGAAACCGTACACTGCCATTGTCGACGGAGCGAATGTGGCCTACTTTGGATGGGGACGAGTCAATGTCTACCAACTCATGCATATGGTAAATGCATTGGAACGACAGGGCGAGCATCCATTGGTAATTTTTCCACAAAAGTATACGCTACAACGATTCCATTTACGACAGGGGATGCTACAGGTATTGCGAGAGGAGGAGATGGCGTATTTGGAGGAATTGAAGGAGAGGGAACAAATGTATGTTGTTCCACCAATGTGTTTGGATGACTTGTGTAAGTTTGAGCTGGTACACCGCGATTGTCCAACTCCTCGTTCATCCACCAATTAACTTTTTCACTGACGTACCAACTTCTTCTTTGATCAGACTGGATGCTAGCCAGCGTATCCAATCAAACCATCGCTACCCACGGACACAATATCTACGTCCCAAAAGACAACCCCGATGGCCGATATCCTGGATTGCGTCCCATGGTAATCACCAACGACAAAATGCGTGATCATAAAATGGAATTGCTCGAAGAACGATCCTTTCGACGATGGTGTTGTAGTCATATTGTGAATTACAATTTTACGGAATTTATTGAAAATTCGAAGGAGGAACGCACTATTCGGTTCCATGCCGCGGATTTGTTTAGTGATGAGATACAGAGCAATATTGATCCTGGCAGTAGTGAGAGTGATGGAGGAAGTGGTGGAACGGTGTGGCATTTCCCCGTAAGTGAATGGGCTAGCAATGAGAGATTTTGCTTGAGATTGCCCATTATCTCGGAATGAGACTCACAAAGCAATTGAAGATGAACTTAGTTACCAAAGATAAACATAATATCCTCTTCAGCTTAACCCCAACTCGAATTGGTCTTTCGTCAACTTTAGAGGAAGATCATCATCCATCGAAACCATCGCTCTACCTTGTTCATGATCATTCCTTGTCCTCCTCATCAAAATCCAGCCATTCGTCCTCCTCTGATACTGTATCGCCTCCCGCTTCGCCGGCAGCATCTTCTTCTGCATCATTATTGGTCTCCTCGGATTCTTCATCAATCCAATCACCATCTTCCTCATCATTCTCATCCTCATCTTCATCAATCCAACCATCATCTTCGTCCTCCTCGTCACCCTCGTCCTCCATCTCCATCATCATACTCTTCCAATCCTCATCACCCACATCCTCCCTCTTATACCCATTGCTAACCTTATCAATCAAATTCATAACATCCACTGCAGCACCAACATCGACCTGGACAAAGGTTAATTCCGGCGAACCACCTTTCATATGTGCCATTTTGGATGACAGTGCATGTCGAATCGATTTCGTATTCCGTATGAGCCATGCGTATGCACGTCGCTTGTCAATAATTTCCGATTGTTTCCGATCTTTCCTCCCAATAATGGATATGGTAACTCGCGCTCGACGTAAATCAGGTGATACATCGGCATTGACAATACTAATGCGTCGTCGTAGTTCATCTTCCAGTGGTCCAGACCCTTCCCCGTCATCAGCTGCGGCATTATTATTATTAAGATATTGAATGTGTCCACGATGCAAAATGTTGGCTAGTTCGGTACGGACGACTTGTCCTACACGTTCTTGTCGTTTCGTTCTTTGATTGTTGTCATTGTATCGACCACTGTTATTGCTGTTGTAGGCCATGTGTAGCGCGGAAGAAGTTGATGTTCGATCTGATGTTGGTGATGATGACGCTAATGCTGACGAGGCAAAGTGTGATATTCTTCGTAGATCATCCACACTTGCAGTAGTAGCCGAATGTGAGGTAGCAGTCGATGTAGTGGTCAGGTGCAAATTATTTAATGCTGATTGCGGTAGGAGGAGAAAAGCATCCACCACTGCCTGGCGATGTGACATCATCATGATGGCAAGAATGCAATAGCCAAATGCCATGCTGACTGTCATCTTGGGTGAAAATGACGGAGAGAGGAGGAAGGGAGGCTAGTGCTGGGCTAGTGCTACTGTAGATTAGATCCGCCGCCGCCGCCGTCGTCGTCGATGGTTGAGATCATATATGGTTATGGTGATGGTGATCGGTGAATGCTGTTGTTGTGGAACGTGGATGGTGTGATTGTGATCTCAGATTTTTTTATGTTCTACTGAACTAGTGGTGATGGTGATGGCGATGGATGATTTTTGGATGGTGCTGACATATCTACAGGAAGATCATGGACGGACACAATTTTGGCGAAGATTTACGTAGTTTATGTACGAGATGAACTTATCGGGCATCTCACTCGCCAACATGAGAAACCATGATGAGAAAATCAAACCAGGTACGGTACAAATCAAAAAATGTATTTCTTTCTCTGAGAAATATCTTTGCTAAAATCATCATACCGGCCTCGCTCACTCATGTGAATTTGCTGTGAATTGGCTGTGAAGTTGCTGTGAACCTGCTGTGAATGTGCTGTGAATGTGCTGTGAATGTGCTGTGACATTGCTGTGACAATGCTGTGATTATGCTGTGATTGTGTTGTGACAATGTTGTTGATTCACAGCATTGTCACAACACAAACACAACTTCTATTTCGTTGCCAATTTTCTGATAATGCCACCGACAGATGTGATACTTGCTACCGACCAACATTTCTGCATGCACCGCAATCATTTCCATTTCCATCGACTATTATTTCATGGTCTATCGTACCTCTAGAAGATGGCCTCATCCCATCATCATGATTTAGTTTAACCATCGCCCACATAGTACACCGTGATGCTCAGCAGATCATCATGAGGCTAGCTAATGGTTCCTACTATCAGAGGAGATTGCCGATACAGAAGCAGAGTTTCAAGTATACAACATGGAATACTTGGAGAGGAGACAACGGCGATTACTCCGATGACGACGATGAATGTTCCTCCTCCTCCTTGTCCTCTATCGATAGCATTTCAGACTATGAACAATTGGACGACATTGCAAGCAACGTTAAACTTCAGCATGTTAATTCCTTCCGCCGATCGCCTCAGAAGGTCTCAGACAACATCGCAATCACAACATCGCCATCCATATCCCCGTCGAATCAACTCGACGGTGATAAATTCAATGATGACCAGCCACCAACCCCGTGGGGTAAAAGCACTGCAAAAACGAGGATCATAGATGAATTGTCGGATCCTACATCTGATATTCACCTTTATGTTGGCCAATACACTGCCGGTAACTTTCGGAATGTCAATTTCAATACACTTCTTCAAAAGTATGCGGGCAATAAATACAAGCCATGCCGCTTCAGAGAGAATATGAAATTATTATTGACGCATCTAGACAACAAAACTGGACCATTCGAACAAAATGCTGGAGGCCACCAGAAGAGCAAGGTGGAGAAATGGTACACTAGTGTCAATAATGTGAGCAAAGCATACTCACTACTTTTTTCGCTTCTCATGAATGATGTGTCCTCTACCGCACTAGCTCGCATGTCGGTAGCAGAAATATGGCAATCAGATGAACTCTTTCAACAGTATGAATTGGAAAAGTTCAAAGAATACTACAAAAACATGGTGATTCGGACTGACAAACGAAAGCAATCAATCCGCGACGAATACAAAGCATACCAGGATGATATGCTGAAACTTCCGAGATGCAATACAATGACAAGGGGTTACCCATTTTGGGACATGCACAAAGCTTCTGAATTTCTTCAGGAAGACGAAGAGAGTGGTCGGGCAAAGGAATTGAAGCCTATGGCGCTATGGAAATCCAGGAGAGAGTACCAAGACTTCCCACTAGATGTTTTTCGCAAGCACATATACCAACTTCGATCGAAGCGACTAGCTGCACCGTTCTGGCAGTATAAAAGGAACATGATTGCAAAGATGAAATATGAAGAAGTAGAAAGGTCGATGAAGGAATGGAACAACAAACGATGCAATGAGCTGGTTGAAGAGTTTGATAAACTGTCTTTCAATAGTAATAGTTGCAAGCGGTAGTTAAATGAATAGATATGATAGTTAATTACGTTGTCTAATTATCCATTATCCCCGAGCCATCTTGCCACACACGCCATTGACGACTACTTTTGAAAACTTTCGATTTTTCATCATGTTACCAGGGCACTTATTCCCCTTGCGATTCATTAGTAAATCGTATTCCCTTAATGACGACCATATTGATGCTGGCCCATGATCATGGTCGATATCACCATCTAAATTGACGTCAGATGCTTTGCGCTTCAATATCAATCCATGAGGATGGAACTTCTCAACATCAACACCAACGTCTGCTCCAAGAGCCACTACTTCGTTCCACCTCTTTTCAGAAGGTTGCACTTTCGAATTATTAACAGATTCCTTCTCCATGCTCCTCACTGATGCATACGGAGAATGAGGATACACATTGGCGGAAGAAACACCAACAGACGTTGCAATTTCCTCGCAGACTAGTGTTGCATAACTGGCTGTTGCATTTTCGACGGACAATGCAGTAGTTGCATCGAGTTTTGACATTGTCGCATCAGCCTCCCGTGTGAGATCGACTAGAGTTTCAGTAGCAGATTGAATTCTTGCATCCAAAATATCGGAGAAAAAGGAATCGTATGATATTGCAGAACTTATACTGCTGAACAAGCTTAAAGAACTTGCGTTGCTGATCTCGTCATCTTGCGCTGGTGTGGTTTCAGCAAGCAATGGAAGTTGTAGCATTTGAGTGGTTTCGTGTCTTGGTGCAAATGCCTGCTGCGTACTAGATTGAAGCTGGTGATGGTGGCGGGTCTGGAGAGGAGCGAGTACCAAATGACTTTCAAGGTCTTGCTCTCCTTCAAGCAACCACGGTTCTATCGGCAAAGATGGTAGTGAATTGTCATTGAATGGCTGAAGCTTGTATTTGGTGGCTTGAAGAAGCTCTGACTCTGGTCGCACTGATTTTGGCGGAAGGATCTCGATGCTTTGCTGTATAGATGTGATCTTGATGCTTTGCTGCAGAGATGTTGATGAGAGTACCGATCCTTTCTTTTGATACAAATTAGATTCTCTCAATGTCGATAATGATTCATGTTGCATATTTGAATGCTCGATATCAGTAGTAGGGTGGTCTGCTTGCGTTGCGTTTTGATAGTGCATTGGCAATGGATACGATGGAAATGGAATACCATCGGATGGCTGGAGTTTGTTGTTTGTGGCTTGAAGTTCTGACTCTGGTGGTTGCACTGATTTTAGTGGCTGAACCTCCATGTGCAGCTGTGCAGATGGTGGTGGGAATGTCGTTCCTTCCATTCGAGAGTGAGATTCTCTCAGCGACAGTACACTGTGATTTTGCATATTTTGATGCTCAGTTGGGTGGTCCTCTTGCATTGCTGCGTCTGGGTTCTGCATAGATTGATGAAATAGCCAGCTAGAATCAGACATACCAGCGAGGGTTGGCATTGACGGAGTTGGTGGGTTTGCTGGCTGATGCTGGTGCTGATGCTGCATTGTTGGTGGTGTGAGTAATACAAGATGGTTTGACGATGTACTCTGTCCGGGTGCTGGCGCTTCGAGCAGCAACGGATAATGGTGATACGTCAGCCCTTCTTTCAGTAGGAGTTGTTGGTGGGGTGTGTTCATCACATGTTGTTGTACTTCTTGGTTTTCTGTTGCTTCTGAATGACGATTCGGTTGTAACAGCTGACGCTGGGCACTGGCTTGAGCTGTTGGCAATGCTTCTATTAATGGAGGAATGTGATTCTCCATTGGCAGCTCTTGCACGTCGTGAGCACCTGTTGATGGCACTGTAGCGCAGATTACCAGAGAAGCTCGATTTTCAAATTGCTTCTCCTGTGTTGGTTGGTGCTCGGGTGGATCTGGAGGATCAATCAATTTATAGCAATGAGGCAGTGATGCAGTGGTCGATGATCCTTCTTCATGTGCAACATGTACACAACGCAAACCAATGTTGTTCAGTGACGAGGATGTTGGCGGCGCCTTTGCAAATGCAGGTTTCGAGGATGCCGGCAGGTAGCGCCCTGGTTCATCTCCGATTGCGCTGTGATGTTTCTTGTCAATTGTTGCATGTAGTATATCTTTTACCACTACGTCTTGCTCTGGTCTACATGGAGGCGAAAGTGAAGATGGTTGCTCTGGTGGATCAGGCAATTCTGTAAATCGATGTCCTGCTCCAATTGTGTTGGGATTGTTGCTCGTGGATGAGTTCAAGTTGTTTGGTATTTCTTTATATGCTGCTGCTTGCTGTCGTATTGGCGGAAGCCACTGAAGTTTGTTGGTGTCATCTGGTGGAAGTGGAAGTGAAAGCGAGGACGGATGCTCTGGTGGGTCAGGCAAATTTGTAATGAGTATCGACCCTTCTTCTCGAAGCAAACTGATGTTGGGTTCAAACGGAGCCGGTTGCAGCGCCTGTCTTTGTTGGTGCCTGAGTAACAGCGAGGACGGATGCTCAGGTGGATCAGGCAAATTCGCAAGGACCATTGATCCTCCTTCTCGAAGCAAACTGGTGGTTAGGTCACTCGGTGGCGGTTGCAGGGCTTGTCTTTGTTTGCGCCAGAGTAACAGCGTGCGGAAACTGTGATTTCCGATGAAGGACCGAAATCTTTTTGCAATGACTGGCATTGCAAATTCCCGAAGAGTAGTAGTAGTAATATGATTGGTATTACCTATCAAGCAAGGATGGCAAGCAACAATCAATTAGTTAGTTTTATTTCTTACAAGTCATACACGAGAGACCACTAGCACCGGACGGTACACTGTACAACGATGGACATTGTGTAACATAATAACAATGCCAACGCAATCTATCACCAACACATACAAAAGGCTGAACATGCAAACAAGAGCAGTGTCTAACCTCGGTAGTATCCACGAGCATAACCACCATTATATTCACCACCCATTCCATCATCCTGCGCACGAGCACCACCCATTCCATCAGTCTGCCCATGAGCATTAGTAGTACCACCGCGTGCCCATGTATCATCCGTCCATGCAGGGGGCTTCCTCTGATCCTCGCTTCCATCCTCCATCTGACTAGCACTCGCCAAAGAAACCAAATGTTCATCAGACTCTTCATCCTTATTGTAGTTTCTTCCACCTCCATTTCCACCATCACTCTCGGTATTGTAGGCGGAACGATCATGGTACTGGTCATGCTGGGTGGTGGTGTGCTCATTGTAGAAAGGATCAAAGTCCTGCTGGGTGGTGGTGTGCTCCTGCTGGGTGAAAGGCTGCTTGTATGTGGCAGTCTGATGAGCGTAGGACTGGTTCTGCTGGTGCTGGGTGCCGGTCTGATGAGCGTAGGACTGGTTCTGCTGGTTCTGGGTGCCGGTCTGATGAGCGTAGTGCTGGTTCGGCGGGGTGCCGGTGCCAGTCTGATAAACGTAGTGCGTACGAGTAGTATGACCGCGAGGAGGGCTGTGGTGGTGGCTCGTCGTGGTTGCATGATTATGATTGCGGTGGTGGTGTGTCGTGGAGCTGGTGGTGGGGTTGGACGGGTTGTTGCCCCCACGGTTGAGAGCATTGGCCTGATCCTGCGCTGCCTTGGCATTCTTCGTCGCTTGCAGCCTGTCAATTACCTTCTTGGGCGTGGTGTTCGGGGTGGCGATCAAACGATGCAAGTCCTTTTCTTCATTGCCAAAAATAGCCACATGATAAATTAGATACCCCACTATCTTCGTGTAGGGCGCTGCCAGGGACAGGGGAGAATTGTCCGTGAATCCAGCAATGTTGGGAAATCCTCTAAGCTCTCCACTCGAACCATCATGCCTGCTGTTCCAAGTCTCGCCTTGCCAACAATAACCGTGGAGGTAGAGCTGCTGTTCGGTAGCAACATCACTCGGAACCTTGAGCCGGTACGTCTCCAACGCTGGTTTCTTGGTCTTTTCGTCGATGGCTTGAGCAAACGCCACATAGCAATTTTTAATGGTGTCATCACGAGAATGAATCAGATTATCCTCCGTGATACCCACTGTATTATTCTTGTAGTAATCATCGATGTCATTATCGTAGGTGGTCTGAATGGCGGCAGTCAAGGTTTCCAATATGGCTTGGGACATTACTGGGCGGGTAAGGAGTAGATATTTTGAGCCATATCCGTTCTCGTTAGGATTAGGGAGTGTGCCATGCTCCATGTCGATGGTTAGGGAGGTTCGCCCATCTTTAACATCCTCCTCCGCGTCAAAGGGGACAGCGATAACGAGGCTATCCAACCAATGCCTGCCCTCGTCATCTTTTACTCTCCCCCCACGGAAGACCAGAATGTTGAAAGGATTAAGTGGTGCCGGGGTGAAGTCCAATGGGAGAGTGCCTGGTATATCTCGGGATATCTTCCTGCCAGTTGATGGTGGCGGCGGTGGCGAAAGCCTGGATGAAGTTCGTGGGGGTGGGGGAGTAGTAGTACTACCACTACAAAATGGGAGCGAACCAAATAGAAATGGATGGTTAGGTAGATTGATCAGAATCGTCAAGGAATAGCATACCAAAAGGCTCTATGATCAGCTACCGGGGACAGACAGACTATCGTCCTGTCTGCAGACGGGGGACGACGACCACCATACGATCTCATACAATATCGTACTCCTAACAAAGACGAGGACAAGAACAAGAGATAGATGTTGTCCTCTTACCGATTACTACGAGTACCACCCGACACATTCAAGTAACGGAGGCTGGCTGTGAGGAGCTCATCCGCCGCAGTGACATCATCTTCATCTGCCACACTTTCATCGGTCCTTCCTCTGCTTCTGGTGCTGCGTGACATGGTGGTTTGTGTTGTGGGCGGTGATTGTGATGCGAGGAGAGTATCGATGAAATCGTTCTGTTCAAAGGTTCGGTAGAAATCGGTCGGCCCAAAGAATGGTGGTGGTGGTGGATGGACAAGCCGCAAGATGTTCCCCCTTCGATTTGACGAAAACCTTCTGACTGTGGGATCGGCAAATGCAAGACCACCACCGATGATATTGACACTGACAAAGAGATCTTTTAATTTGATGTCGTCTGGTTCTACTTTGCAATACAGCTGGATGAGTTTGTCATGTTCCTTCAAGTATCCTCGTGGCCATTTTGGATTCATTGGCGGTGATGAATTATGTTGAGAATTTGTCTTGGCCAATCCACAATCCAGCGACTATCACTACTTCTCTTGATCGTGATGCTTTTCCGGGTTCGCTGAATCAACGGAGCAGCAACGACCAATGCCGTGGGAACAATCCATTTTTCTCTTCGACGAGAATACACATATGATGGATCAATTGCCGATGAGAATACACATACAACGAATCAATATATTAGCACCCTATCATATTTGAATCGTAAGAAAGAAGAAGAGGATGCTTGTAGCAACGATGTTGAGATGGAAGGCAGTGAATTTGGAGAATATCAACAATCAACTTTTCATCAATACCCTCTCGGAATATTAGAGACAATGATGTGCACTGGTCACCACCACTGGCACCAAATTCCGCAAACAATACGCTACTACACCAAATCACCATGAATTTTGGCTTTGCAAATCATTCACTGCAGATTGCGCATGCTCTCTCAAAACAAACCTCCCTAGATGTAACGCCGGTTGATATCCTCCGAGCTGGACTTGTCTACGCTGGTTTTGATCATGCTCGCCAAGGAATGAATAACGAAGCGAGAAGGATCAAGTGGTTCAAAGCATTTTATGGGGTTGCACCACTCACCGTCGCCGCAATGTTTGAAGATATCAGGGACATCGAACCACACTCAAATGTCAAAGAGTTTCTGATGGCGTTAAACTGGCTCTTTTTGTATGACACGTACCCTGTGCTCTCTGGGAGATGGAAGTTCTCGGAGGAGTTCATCATGAAATCGGTTGCCGAGTATGTATCTTTGATCGAAGTCTTGTCGAGGAAGAAAATTGTCTTTGATTTGAAGCATAATGTGAAACTTGGACGTAGCGTTGACTGTTGCAATTTCATGATTCAAGAAATGAGACTTGATCCAAACTCGAAGTGGTACGATCACAAATCGAACTCCTGCGGATTGGTGAGTTGTCACGTGTCTTCTCCTTATTGAACTATCACAACCATGATCTCTTCTCATACTATCTTTCTCTGTTACACGCCAAGAAATATGAATTCTGTCTTGCTTTACGCGAGCAAAGAGTTGTCTGGATCAGCGGACCACATGTACCATCCAAACATGACATAACTGTTTTTCGTGGTGGTACGGAATCCAGCAGTGATGATTGGGACAAATCCTCACTCTATTTTCAGCTCAAAGAAGGGGAAATGTGCATTGCTACGTCGGCCAATAGTGGTGGAAAAAGATGAGCACCCACCTGATCTCAAGGTGTTTGTTTCCAGAGCAAAGAATCGTCAGGAAACATTTAACGGGAGGCTCAAGAACTTCAATATTCTTGGACATCGCTTCCGTCACAAAGGAGGAATTGAAAAGAAGTTGCGTCAGCACCAGATGGCAGTCCATGCGGTTGCTTGCATTATCCAATATGACTACGATAATGGTCACCCACCTTTCGATATGTGTTGAAATCATGTACAATACCGCAAACCATACACCAATACAGCTGAGGCAGAGATTATGTTTTATGGTCCCTGGTGTGATGGGTATTTGTAACTGATTGTATGTTTTATGTCGTCATTGTGAAACATGTTAGGAAACGCCCTCTGACCGGCGCTCGCCGCCATAAACACACCTATTCTAAGAAGATATTATCCTCGTATCCAATTAATTTATCAATCTACCCATCTGAATCTGTGTAATAAGACAAACTCTTCTCTATCTTTATCGTTACCACTACTCCGATAATTAGTCGGTTGCGGACCAAGTTGGGGTTCCGTCATCGCAAGACTCTTAACATTATCGATCCGAAACGCGGTCACCTAATAATGTCGATTTTCTATCTACATTGGCAGCGGCCATCGGTGGACGATATTGTCGGTTGCTGTGTTGTGGCGGGTAGTAGTAAGTAGGTGAAGGGAGTAGGTAGGTGCCTGCCAAAATAAATACCCTCGTCAACAATTCCGCTGCTCCGATTATTGGTCGGTTGCGGATCGAGTTTAGGTCCCGTCATCGCAAGACTCTAACCGGTATCAATCTGCAATTATTCAGTCCGCAACTTAGCGTAATGCGGAGTTTCTATCGACATAGGCAGCAGCCTTCATTGGGCGGTCCGAATACCCTCGTCAACAATTTGGTTCCATCACCTCACCGCAACACTCCTGACAGGGTATCGATCCGCAACTCGGTCACAACTTAGCATAATGCCGCGTTTCTCTCGTCCGCCGGCATGATCAGAAAATTATCAAAGATGTCAGGAATGAGGATGAGGAGGAGGAGGAGGAGAAACATTCCTTGTCGTCATCGGAGTAATCATCGTTGTTCGTTGTCTCCTCTCCAAGTATTCCATGTTGTATACTTGAAACTCTGCTTCTGTATCGGCAATCTCCTCTGATAGTAGGAACCATAGCTGATTGATTGTTATGTTGCTGTTACCGATGTGATTGTTGCATAAGCGATAACGAAGATAAGGCGACGACAACGATGTGATTGAATTACCGGTGACGGCTACGATTGCGATTTGATTGTTGGATCAGCGGCGAGTCGGCGACGACGACGACATTAACAAAGCTAATTGAAATTAGAAATAACTGTGCAATCAGATTGTTGAAGATACTGTGACCAAAATGACGATACGGCGATGACAACAATGTGATTGCATCAGTGGTGACGGCTACGATACGATGACAATTGTTGCATAAGGAGCGGCGAGTCGGCAGCAGATTAGCGCACTCTACATCTTGACAACGAGGCTGATTGTTGCATCAGAGGTGATGACTATGATGTTACGACGCAGATTTGATGTCGCAGAGGCGGCGGTGGCGACGGTATCGACGACCGACGACGACGACGACGACGACAACGATACCGATATCGATACCGACACCGATACGACGACGACTACGACGATACGATGGCGATACATCGAGGACAACGATACGACGACGATGATACGACGATGCGACAATACGACCATGACGACGATGACGATACGATCATGATCTGCTGATTGTCACGGTGTACTATGTGGGCAATGATGGGACGAGGCCATCAATAGTCAATAGAGTATGGTATCTAGTATCGAGTGTTATTATGTTGTCACAGCATAAAATCACAGCAATATCACAGCATTGTCACAGCAATGTCACAGCACATTCACAGCACATTCACAGC
>JALLBK010000604.1:0-10170 GCA_036940085.1 Discostella pseudostelligera | reverse complement strand
CGTTCAGCAATTCGTCTGCCACCCTTTGTTGATCGTCATTGTGATAGTATATCCCGTGCCGATATTGTGTTCCTCGGTCATTTCCCACTTGATTCAAAAGATAAACATTGTCACCGAGTCTATCTAATCCCAACTGCACTAATGATTTGTAGGATACAACATTTGGATCGTAGACAATTCGTATTGCCTCGGTATGTCCTGTTGTTCCAGTACAGACCTCTTCGTAGGTGGGAGATTCTTTGTGACCTTGGGTGTATCCTACATGTGTAGATATCACACCCGGCATTCTTTGATATGCCAGTTCTTTGTGTGGAGTGGAAGGTAGTGGCGAGTGGCGAAGCGCAATGAATCAAATCACAATGACATAATTGCGGAAGCGATGAATGAACCACATTAATCTCACTCACCACCACCCCAAAAACAACCCAATGCAAAAGTCGCAACTTTATACTTATCCTCATTCCCCTCTGGAACGTAATCCCAATTGGTCGGTCCTTTCTCCACCTTTTCCAACCGCACATCCATTTCATACACCGTTCCGGCCAAGACTTGATTTGCATCCAATATCCAACTATCGTCGTTCATTTCTATGATTCGACACTCCATTCCATTGCCCATTTGTAACACCGTCCCAATTTTCACTAAGGATTGATCAATTGAATTTCCAATTGAGGATATTGGCAATGGAAAGACTAATTGTGGATTGTAATCGCCATATCCAGCATCGATGGTGGCACCTTGCAATAATTCACCTGGATACATTGTGGAGAGGAGGTGATGCAATCCGGGGATGTAGTTTCCACCATTTAATACAAGTTGTAATGTTCCAGTGGTATCAAAGAGTGGTTCTGTTTGTGGCGAATCATTGTTGTCATTGGTATTTTGGCTGTTTCGTCGTATCGGTTGAAAGCGATGGAGGGTGAATGTCACAACATCACCAGAGTTCGGTTTCCGAGACAGGGAGGAAGATGATGAGTTTATAGTTGCATCATGAACTGTATCAGAAGAAGACTTCGGTGCATCTACTAGATTGATAGTTGTAGTCGCTCCGCATTCTCCCTCGTTGTCCGCCTTGGCAAAGCACACCGTCGCCGTCGCCGACGAACGACGATGACAGCATCGGATGGTGTTGGCAAGCAGACCACTGCCGAAGAGCGTGACGCTGGTCGATCTACTAGCGCCAATTCTGACGGTGGCTGGCCATGCGCAGACGGCTAGGAAGTCGTGGACGCAGAGGAAGAAGGCAATGGCTTGCTGTCTAATACAGTGGGAGGGTCTCCTCATCGTCATCATTGTCATGGTCTCAGAGTTGTGGATTGTGGAAGATTGTGGATGTGGCATGAATGTTGCTTGTTTCTTCCCGCCAATTTCGACGTACAAAAGATTTGTCCGCCTGGAATACGGATCCCGATGATGAGGAATCCGTATCCGGGTGTTGGTGGATGGTGGTTTCCTCGGCGAGAAGGAGGGTGATTGTGATCCTTTCGTCGATCAACTCCTCGTGCGTGCTCCTCATTCTTGGTCACTATGGCTCCTGCAGGGCTTTCCATCGCCTAGCAGCAGGAAGAAGTCTCCTCCTCCACCTCATTAGTACATCCGACCTTTCGTCACCTGTCCTAGTCCTACTATTCGTCGTTTAGAGAGGGGGGGCGGTGACCAGTCCACAATCATGATACTCTCAGGTCAAAGTACTACTACTACATAGAATGATCAAGCGGGCCCAATTGAGTTGAGGGTTGAGACGTTGAAGCCTCTCCGAAATACCTACATGTATCACCATTTCATCAATTAGTGAATACTATCTTCGCTAATGGTGTAACATTCTTGTCTTTACAATCTAGTAGTAGATACTAGAAGAACAGGATTTGCAATGCAATTACTACATCATTGTTGGTCGTGTTCTTGGTGTGACGATCAATGACCAACAATGCAAAAATAATGAATAGGTGCACACTTCTCTCCGACCAACTGGTCAAAGGAGCAATATCTAGTACTAGAAGAAATATTAGAGAACAGAGTATCTTCCCCTTCGGGACGGATGCACTCTCAGTCACTCCTCCTCTGCTTATAGTACAATCATCCCTCGGTATCCTCTTCCTTGGCCTTCTTGGTGGGCTTTTCATCCGATACACCTGCCGAGTCTTTGTCAATCTCTTTGGTTTCATTGACTGGATCCTCGATAGTAGTAGTATCCTTGAGATCCTTGGCCTTCTTTTCTTTGCGGAGATAGTACATCTCGAAGGCAAATGAAACGACGAAGAGAGCGAAGATAACCATCGAGGCTTGAAGTGTGCCCAAGTCCAGCCCTCCCTTTTCTTTGCTCTTGGTCAATAAGTCACCAAACGTCGCCCCGAATGGTCTCGTGAGCAAAAAAGGCAATCCAAAACAAGAGCACATGCGACACCTTGCTCCAGAATGCAAGTGCAGCGCAAATCAGTAAGAGAGAGCCCATGATTCCAGCGCTGACTGCAAAGCCAAAATTGAGCAAGTCCGACATGAAGTCGCCGAGTGCGGTACCGAGCGTGTTGCTAACCAGGATCCTAGACCAGTAAAAGGCCTCTGCCTTCCGAGTCATGCTACCGGCAACATTCATGTGCTCACCGCTCAGCTTCCAGCAACCCATGATGAACAGGAGAATGCCGAGGAGCACACCCATCCCCGTGGGGTAACCCCATTTGAGAGTGCGGTCGATGAAATCCGAAACGCACGTTCCAGCAATGCTTGAAGTTGATATCACCAGCCAGAAGAGCACGAGCCAGTAGGTTTTCACTTTGATCTGACAGCCAAGAGAAACGAAGTAAATAGAAATGAGGATGAGGGAGGTGTAAGCGTAGCCGAAATTCAGAATTTGAGTCCAAAAGTCGGCAAAAGTAGTTGCGGTCATCTTCTCGCACCAGTAGATTCAGGTGAGGCAAGGGATCTTGAGGATGGGGGCATCAGGTGCTTGCTCAGTTGAGTTGGCGCTGCGCTCCTCCTTGTCATCAGCGAATGTGCTATGGACAGTGGACGACTTCATTGTGCACATTTTATCATTCCCAGCTCCAGCCCCTCCTCCTCATTCTTGGCATTGAAGGAGTGCTGGTCGATGGACTTCTTTGTGTCTGCTGGTGTTTTGGATGACAACATTCTACTTGATTATGGTTGGCTGTTTCAGCGTTGGCAATTGGCAATTGGCGGTTGCTGGGTCAAACATTGTGAGAATGGCGACAGCCAACAACTCCTGCCAATACTCTAGAATACACATGCATGCTTGGTGGAAATAGGTGGAGTTTTAACAGAGTATCAAGTGAGAAAATAAAGAAGGAGTCAGGGTCGTGCAAAAGGGTCACGTAATAGTCACGATAGAACTCCAATGTGACAAACAGGAGGTATACGCTTGAAGTTCGATCCTTCTCTCCAGTTAATCTGATGCGACTGTCCAGGAGTGTGTGCAAGGTTGACGTTCAGGAGGTCCGCGGGAAAACGCGCAAAGTGGTCATTTTCAAAATCAATTTCAAATCGATGTTCGAGAAGGTTCGATCCTTTTCGAACAAGATCAGCTTTTTGATTTTGAATCTCTGATGTGATTGAAATTCGGATGGCTGTCTTTTCATTTGACCTGCCACGGTCCTTTCTCGAGAAACCTTGGCTGCACTCGACGGGCAGACATTTCCAAAATTTCTTGACGTCAACCTTCCACCCACTCCCAGTTGAAGCGCAATCCTATCAAAAGTCCATTATATGAGGCGATGTTTTCCACGACTACTTTGTAGCCAGGATCGCCCAACGAATTCGTAGGTCTCTTTGTGGGTGCATTAGTGGTTTGTTGTCTATCTAATCATCGAAGTATCGATCATCCCAAAGAATTCAGGCTAGAAATTCACACTTGTTCCTTCAGTGCCAATTTGGTAAAAGCATCTTCAAAAATTGGTATTATGCCGTGCTCAGAAGCGGAGCCACCCCCCACCTTTAAAAATTGAGCCTCCGTTCTCCCGCCAAATTTGAAACCACACATTCCACACAAAATCAATTCATCGATAATCGTCAGTATGGATGATCATCCAATCATTCGGGCCTCTCTGGTCACTGCGGGCCTCAATCTGAATGCAAACGGGGGATTCTACTGCCCAGGGGTTGGCAGCAGTTGATGTTGGTGGCAGGAGCTGAGGGGGGAGAAAAATATTTTGTTGTTGTAATGAATTTGATCAGGGCAGCTGCAGCAGCAGCTACAACGACGACAATGACCATCTTCAAAGCAACAAATAGGTCTCGGGTGTAGGAGGATGATTGAGAAGAAAGGGAGCACCACAAAAGATAGTGTTCATATTATCATCAATTAATTGTCTTTACAGTTTTGGGTTGCATCGAGGGGTGGGCTTGTGTGGCGACTGGCAACAATCAACCACCACCATCACTCATCTCACTATGAATTCAAATTATGAAGCGGCAACAAATTATGAATGATGTTGAAGTGCCCATATGAAAACATTTAGTCTGGAGGGGGGGGCAACGAAAGAGGTGGCAGCACCATTACCACCACCACAAATACGCAGCAGCAGCAATGCAGAAGTTCCTCCATGTTTCTGCACCAACCAACAAATAGAAAACAATACTACTCAACAAACAACAAACCCGTCCACATATTGTCTCTTGACATGGCAAGAGAGAACAATGACAATAACCGCGCACATGGACATTTACTCAGCAGGTCAATGTTTCTAGATCATATCACCTGAACCTACTAAGTTTTGAAAGCAACTGACGACCATGAGTTTAGTCCATGAATGTTAATACGACAATAAACTAGCGATGTAACACAATGCATCATGATTGGATGGTTTTGATGATGCGACAGTATAACACAAAGCAGCAATGATTCCACAAATGTTTGGACAGTGGCGACGACAATAACGACAACATGAAACAATGCATCGACGGATAACCAACACTTATGCTTTGAAGGTGATGTCAACGATGACAGCAACCAAAGCAAGAATAGTTTATCCACTAATGTTTGGACGGTGGTGAGTGGCAACGACGACAGCAAGAACACAAAGTATCGATAGTTTATCCACTCAAATGTTACCGACAACTTCCCCTTGCCGTTCTTCTTCTCGTTCTTTCCTTTCCCTCTCTCCTTAGAGTTTCTAGATCGCTTCTTCTATGTCGGCTGTTTCTCTTTTACTGGCAGCGCCTCCTCTTCCGATTCTGCCCACTCAGCCTCCACCTCTTCCTCCTTCCTCCTCCTTGGTGACTAATTTGACATCATTACTGGGCTGTTGATGGTTCTCCTTTCAATTCCGGCTAGATTTGCGCACAGAAGGTGCTAGGACTACTTCGCTCGTACATGTAGGCATTGCCGACGGGGACTGCAGTGACCTCTATGAAGCGGGAGGGGACGAATTGGTGTTGGATCGATGATTATCGATGAATTGATGTTGTGTGGAATGTGTGGTTTCAAATTTGGCAGGAGAATGAAGGCTCGATTTTGAAAGGCAGGGGGTGGCTCCGCTTCAGAGCAAGGCATAATAAGGGCTGTGTCTTCCTTGCCTACTCTTATCATCTTGGATGCAACCTCCTCTCTCACAATGTGAAAGTTGATTGCATAATGTTCTTTGACAAGAAGTAGTAAGTCAACGATGATGCACACAGCACACAGGTGGCTGGGGTAGCAGTAGATGACTTTGCTGGTGGTGACAGCAGCATTGTTGCAAAAACATTTGAAAGGACTGCCATCCATAGGCAAGGAGGAGGAGGAGGAGGAGGAGAAGGAGGAGAAGGAGGAGAAGGAGGAGAAGGAGGAGGACGCTGCTAAGGACTGTGGATCATGGTGATCTGAGGAGATTATCTTCAATTTCACATCTTCAGCTCATCACCTCCACCTCATCACCTCTTGACCCCTTCACCTCTGCACTTTTCCACCTCTGCTGCCTCGTCTGCCTCTGCCTCTGCCTCTGCCTCTGCACCTGTTCACATCTTAACAACATCTTCACATCTGAACATCTGCACTTGCACTTGCACTTGCACCGGGTGCTGGGTGCTGGGTGCTGGTTATTATTACTTACTACTATGTGTTTCTAGTGCCGATTCTCTCTGCTGCCTATGTCAGTATGTACTGCAAATTGGTGTCATTGCTCCGGTCCGTCCTCCACTTAGTCTGACAATCTGCTATGGTCTGCTGTCCATCAAAGCGGTACCTCTTAATGTCTGGCTCATGGGTCACTTACAGTGTTTCTCCTGCTTGGGGGGAATGAGAAATGGGATGTGCAACTGCACACGGAATATCAAGAACATCAAGATGATATGCATTTTGAATTTCAGTCGTTGTATGAATATATTTGAAAAAAGTTCACCATTGCCAATGGTCTCTCAGGTTGGTGGCTTATGTGGGCAGGGGTGAGTGTTTCTTGTGGAGGCTGCTTGGTTTCATTGTTGCCATAATTTTGCATTTCCATGCAGAATCATGCACATGCTCCTCAGCAGCATCTTATCTGCATCTTGCTGCACCTTTGCAGCTTTGCACCTGCACCTGCACATGCCCCAGACCTCATCTGCACCTGCACCTCTGCACCTGCGCGTCTGAACATTCTCCTCTGCATCTGCACCTCTGCTTTTGCATCTCTGCCACTGCACCTCTGCATTTCTGCATTTCTGTACCTGCTCTGCACATCATGCACCTCTGCATCTGTACAATCACCTCTGCTTAATCTCAGCACCTCCATATCTGCACCTCCTGCTCTGCACCTGCTCTGCACCTCTGCACCTCAGCACCTCTATCTGCACCTCTGTACCTGCACTGCACCTGCACCTGCCTCTCGGTACCTCTGCACCTCCTATGCACCACCTCTGCACCTCTTCAGCACCTCACACCACCTCCATATCTGCACCTCTTCACCTTTGTTGCACCTGCAAATGCACATGCACATGAACAACCTGCACATATGCACCTCCTCTGCACCTGCAAATGCACCTGCACCTGCACCTGCACCTGCACCTGTACCTGTGCACCTATGCAGCACCTACACCTACGCACCTGCACCTCCGCACATGCCCCACAGCTAACCCACCAAATGGGGTACAGGAGCCCTGACATCCCCCCTGCCAAGATTTTCCCAACCCGGCGGCAGTACAAGTCCCATGTAAGCCGAAATTTCCCCTACCCGGGTAGGTACAAGAATTGGCTTCGGCAATTGGCACCCTTTGGCACCCCAACGAGGAGTAATGGTCTGTCCGTTGCAAACTGTTTTTGCGGGAACACTCTTGTTAGAGCTTGTTAGTGCCCCGCCGAGAAATCCCCTACCCGGGTAGGACCCGAAAATGCTTTGGCGGTCAAGATTTCCCGGCATTCTACCCGGGTAGGACAAAAATACTATTGGCGGGCATTTTTCCTACCAGGGTGGCCTGGTACATTTCTACATACGATGTCAGGGCTCCTTGGGGTACAATATTCTGCCTATGTATGTTGCTGAAAATATTTTCCGTGGGCACTACTAATTGCTTTTTCGGCACCTTCCACCTCAACACTTCTTATCGGCAACACAAACACAACAAAATAATCATCTCACCATGGCGCACTTCTGCCGACGGTACACCGAGCGCCAAGCGGCTTGTGGACAATACTCAACCAAACTCGGAGAGATGATGTATTATGGTGTTATCAATGACCGGGTTAGTATCAGGGGATGTGATCATGTCATAATCTGCCGACTGATGAAGAGGGCGGTCCTTGTCGAAGTGCTCCGAGGAGAGTCGTGTGTGGCTTTCGAATAGTATTACTTTGGTATTAGTTGTCGGATTGGAGCAAATTGTATATCAATCATGGATACATAATTTATCATTAAATAATAAAAGTATGCTAAAATCCTATAAAGATAATTATAGTGGATTAGAGGTGCATTACTTGATGGGAGGTGGCCGCACATCATTTTTTGCTGGGCCCATTGAATAATGCATCTCTATTCCACAATTATGATCAATATTGCAATTCGATTCTTTTTGAATTATGTCTAAAGGACCAGTATTGATTGACGTTTGCCCCTTCAAGTGGCATGCCTTCACTCAAGAGAGAGGATTAGGAGCTCGGCGCTATGGAATAAGACTGGCCCTTTTGTGGATTGACGCTGCCAAGAGCGTTGCGGGGTCGTAACTGCAAAGGGCTGGTCTTATTCCAATTATTGGATGAGATATGGATTGCTCAACTGGGGTATTGGTTTCAATTCAATTGAATTCAAATTAACATCATGGGTGCGCCTAGGTATCTCCCACAAAAAGTTGCTCTTACAATATGGCAGGAACCTTTTGACTCGAATTTGGCGCTACTTTGGTGAGACCTTGAAGTGTAGCTGGGGCCCTGGGCCGCCGTGGCCCTCTGCCCTGCCCTGCACCTCTACATCTGCACCCCTGAACCTGCAACATCACATGCACAATCACCTCTGCCCTGAACCTCTGCATCTACTCAATACTCTGCACCACAGCATCTCCATATCTGCACCTCTGCACCTCAGTTCCTTTATCTGCACCTCTGTACCTGTGCCTGCACCCACCACTGCACCTGCATCTCTGCACCCTTGCATCCACACCTCGTCTGCACCTCTGCGCCTCTGTATCTCTGAATCTCTGCACCTCTATTAGAGGGGGCACTGGTAAACTCATGATTTTTGCAAACCTCTCTGATTCCTTCCAAATTTTGGGTGATGGTAGATATATATGAAAATAAGAAATCCTGAAAGTTTCATGGAAAAATATTGATGTCTTCATGGTCAACTATGGGTCATGGCGCCACTGCTTTTGGTAATGTCATAGTACAAACCTTAGGGTGCCCATAGCACATTATCCAAGTATCAGATCCTTCACCACCTCCTCTGCACCTCAGCAGCTCCATATTTGCACCTCTGTGCCTCCTCACCTCTTCACCAATTCACCTTTGCACTTCTGCACCTCCTCAGCACTTTGCACCTCTGTATCTCTGCACCTGGAAATACACCTGCACATGCACATATACCTCTGCACCTCTGCACATCTGCACCTGCAAGATCACATGCACAATCACCTCTGCACCAGCAGCAACTCACTACTTGGCACATCAGCAGCCCCATATTTGAACCTCTGCACCTCTTCAGCACCTCCATATTTGCACCTTTGCACCTCCTCTGCGCCTCAGCACCTATATTTCCACCTGAGAAGCACCCCTGAACCTCCTCTGCACCTCCTCTGCACCTCTGCACCACCTCTTCAGAACCTGAGCACCATCATATCTGCACCTCCATATCTATATGGTATCTGCACATCTGAAAATCTGCACCTGCACCACGATTGCACCTGCACCACTGCACCTGCACCAAGGTACCTGCAACACTGTACCTGCAACACTGTACCTGCACCTGCAACACTGTACCTGCACCTGCACCACTGTACCTGCACCTGCACCTGCAACACTGCACCACCACTGCACCAATGCATCAATACACCACTGGTGCACCAGCACCAATGCACCAATGCACCACTGCACCACTCCCCTGCGCTCCTCTGCACCTCCACACCAGCACCTCTGAACATCATCTGCACCACATCTTCAGCACCTCAGAACCTCCATATTTGCACCTCTGCACCTCTGCACCTGCAAATGCACCTGTACATGCACCTACACCTGCACATATGCCCCTGCATGTATGCTTCTGCACCTCTACATCTGCACCTCCTCTGCTCCTCTGCACCTGCAAAAACACCTGCACAATCACCTCTGCACCTACTCACTACTCAGCACTTCAGCACCTCCACATCTGAACTTCTGCACCTCCTCTTTATCTCTTCACTTCAGCACCTTTATCTGCACCTCTGTACCTGCACCTGCAACAGCATCATTGCATCTCTGCACCTCTTCACCTCTTGTTCGCCTCTTCACCTCCTCTGCACCTGTGCACCTGTGAACCTGTGCACCTCTGTGCTTGTGCACCACTGTACCACTGCACCTCTGCATTTCTTCAGCACCTCAGCACCTTGATAACTGCATCTCCATATCTGCACCTGTGCACCTGTGCTTCTCTGCACCTGTGCTTCTCTGCACCTCTGCACCTCTGCACCTCCTCTGCTCCTCTGCACCTGCAAAAACACCTGCAAAATCACTTCTGCACCTACTACTCACTACTCACCTCCCTATTTGCACCTCTGCACCTCAACACCTCCACATCTGGA
>JALLBK010000603.1:0-10178 GCA_036940085.1 Discostella pseudostelligera | reverse complement strand
GAGCTGCGGCTGCGGCTTAAGCGAGGGGCGTATGAAATTATTTCTTAAACGAGCTTAAGTGGCATTGAGCTGTAAGGCTGTTCCAACATTTGCAAATTCTCACAGTCGTCTTCAACTTTTCCAGGGTTATGAATTCCTATGAACAGATGATGATGTAACGCGAACCTCGAGGCGCTTGATAAGCCGAGACAGCCTCCCGGAAGCGAATAAGTGACGTAGGTACAGATGTTCCTTGAAGCGATTCGAACACCCCATCCAATGACACCTCTCGCCTCAAACAATTATTTTAGGAGTATCGTACTTCTCAAAACACAGTCGCACCGTTGCTTCTCATACGATTCCTTTGATATCATGCACGATGTGCCCATACATGATGTTGTTTCTTTGTTTCCTTTTACGCACACATCAACCACCGTTGGTCGATGTTGATGAACCCCTTCGCCGCCCACCCATGACGCACAGCAACAACGATAAAGAGAACGCGGAACGACGGCACCACAATCTCATGCTATCTACGCCAGTCAGCAAAGTAATAGATTCGCCCCAATGTCATCATCGAATAATTATCCCCATTCACAACGAGGCGCCATGAGCAATAATGCCGCTGGCGGCGGCAACGCCGAGGACGAGGCAGTTCGCCGTCATAGGATGCATATTCAGCACTTGCGCCTGGTTATGAATCGTCCCACGATCGCCGCCCAAAAGCAGCAGCAGCCACAACAACAACAGCCGCCGCCGCAACAGCAGCAAGAGCATGGTCGATATTCGAATTCTCCCACTGAATCCTCCACCCACACCTCAGAAAGCATGTCGTCGTCGTGCCCACCCTACATCACCCCCACCCTCCCCAATCGTCCGCGATTATCCCTCGCGAACGCCCAGGCACTACTCTGCAAGACATCAGCGGACATTGAACGAAGTCTTTTGGTGCATCAAAATCAAAGCCAAAGTATTGCTAGTTCGGGCTCGGTATCGGCATCATCATCGGCCTCCCCCTCTTCGACCATGGTGACTTTACCCAACAAACAGAATCCATTGGATTTGCTGTCGGCTGTGTCGAGCCATGTGGCGAGCAATGAACGTCGGGACGACGGTCAGTGGCAACAAAAGCAACAAAATCGACAACAGCCACCTCGGCAACCACAGTCACTACCACTAACCAACTCTTCCACCACCAGCAACAAGTCAACCTCCTCCTCTACCTCATACATCGGTCAACGCAATTCTTCCGGCCAGCGTCACGGCCATGGCATACTCACCTACCCCAACGGATGTCACTACAACGGCTGCTTCCACAATGACAAACGTCACGGCTTCGGTAAATGCTACTATCCCAATGGATGCATCTACACCGGCTTCTGGTCGCACGGTACCCGCGACGGGGTTGGGAAAATGATCTACCCCGATCGAGGGGACATGTACGAAGGCGAGTGGAAGGAGGATCAACGCCATGGACGGGGCATATACTATCGACATGATGGACGTGCCGATGTTGCGATGTATGTTCATCATGATACCATGATTGGGGAGGGAGTACAATGGAGTCCGAATAGGGAGTATGTAGTAAAGTTTGTCGAGGGGGTGAATTGGGGACCGATTAGTGTTACGGAAGCTTTGGAGATTTGTGCTAAAATGGGGATACCGGGTGTGCCGAAACGATATGAGAATTGGGGTGCGGATAGAAATAATAGCAGCAATGAAGGTCATAGTCACAGTCGGGGTGGTAGTGTTGATAGGAGTGCCAACGCAACAAGTAGTGAGAGAGTATCGGGCAAGCGACATTATTCGAGTTCGTCGATATGAAGATGATGACGATGATGATCTTAAGGGGGTTATGGATATCGGCGGGCGGGAGGGGGGTCATTCCCCCATTCAGTTTCGTTTGCTATTTTGCTATGTACCATTGCCAGTTTGTAAAGGAGGAAAGAGAGACGGTTCGACGGTGTGAAATATGTATATCCTATTATCAAATGCGAAGTGTTGCTTGTTCGACTGTTGATTCGAAACCTTTAGAGGCGACGTGTAATAATTTATAGTACCATGACTATGGGACCGAGCGGCAGTGCTTCACTATGTTGTAGTATATCGTATTCAAGCTTCTAAGTGCTCAGAGAGAGAAAGTAGTATGAGCATCATGGAGAGTCAAAGTGCATCTGTATTGCAGCAGATAGCATTAAAGTGGCAATGAATATATCTATTACTTGGTAACTTGGTTGTGAGTTACTCCTACGTCAAATTGCTTCAGTTCAGGACTCGTTATCGAGCATATCATCTGTATCAAAATTGTCGACGGTAACACTGGAAAGAAATCTATCCCTATTCCTATTCACCCACTGTATCGCTCTCACGGTACCTTTAAGACTAGTGTTGAGTTTTGATATCTTTACCAAACTATCCCCAAGATCGTTCTTCTCCAGTACACCAGACTCCTGTGCACGCTCCAACCACTTCGAATTTAATGCTTGAGTCGCAGTATAGCGCGTAGTAGGGTCTACGTCCAAAAGTTGTTGGATGAGTGATTTGGCTTCCTCGCTTATCCCCGCCCAGAATTTCTTGGCAAAGTTAAACTTTCCAAGACGAATAATTTTGAATAACTCATGCTGATCTTTGTGATGAAATGGCTGCATTATAACGAAATGCAAATGCAGGATAAGTTTTCAAAAGATAACTTTGATCAAGCATGAACTTTCAAAGATACTCACCAAATATCCCACCAGGAGAAAGAATATGATTACTCCAAGAGACCAACAATCAGCAGATTGATCGTAGGGGTGATGCTTGAGCAGCTCAGGGGCGACGTAGTGAAGTGAACCACAGAGCGTCGTTAACGATTGGGGCATGTGGACCCGTTTGGCATATCCAAAGTCACATATTTTTACTGACAAACTATCGCGGTCACTCTGGAATGATATGAGCATTGCGTCATGATGAGTTATTGAGTGCAATAACATATAATATTGAATTATATTAACTTACCCCAAGAAGCAGATTTTGTGGCTGGAAACGAAGGGAAGAAAGTGAATTAGTGTTCGAAGGCAACAGCATATAAGATCAGAACCAGCCTAATCAATCTCACCTTCAGATCTCTGTGTGCAATACCAAGATCGTGCATGTATTGAACAGCCTCTAACAACCCTTTTGACAATTGACAAGCATCCTTTTCCGAATATTGGGCGATGTTCGCAACTTTGTCAAGCACATCCCCACCATTACATTTCTCCATAACCAGGTAAAAACGCTCGGGAGTCTCAATGAAATCGAGCAGTGGGATAATGTGCCCGTGGCGCAAACACTTCAATATGGAAACCTCGTTAAGTACTGCTGCATCTTCGAGGGAGTTCAAATTCTCTCTATTGATGACCTTTATGGCGTAGGTCATGTTGGTTTCCGTGGATGTTCCTTGCCACATTGTTGCATGAACTCCTTCCCGCAGCTTAGTATCCAGATGGTACAACTGATCAAAGAGAGGAGTCGAGTTTGTGACGTCTTCCGTTCCAGTTGCCGGTGCAGTGTGCATGTTGTCTCTCCAAATTGCTGTAGTGTCGATATCCCAAAACGCACCCTTCGTGGCGAACATGACCGCACTCATCGCTCCCTTTAACTTCCTCCTTGCGTTGAAACTAATGATATGCTCCAAACTTTTATCTAAACGTAGGCTCATCAAAATATCGTCTTTAGTTTGCATCCATTCTTCGTTCAGAACCTCGATGGCGGAGAGACGTGACTTGGGATCCACGACGAGCATGCCCAGCACAAGCTTCTTAGCCTCCATTGAAATATGTCCCCAATAATCATCATAGAATACGAAATCCCCAGCCCTTATGGAACGGTACATTTCGTTCTTAGTATTCTTTTGGAATGAAAACGGAGGTCGACCAGACTTTCCAGGAAGGAAGAAAGAGACATGATGTTGAAGATACGTCACAATGAGTACGATGCGATTTCCAATATCAAGCAAGTCTACAAACTCAAATAGTTGACATACCAATAGCATGAACTGGACGAGGTCGTCCATGCAGCCAGATACAGGTAGATGTTTGGAAAAATGAGGAAATTGAAGTGTGTGAGCATGGCATAACAATTGAAACTAAATCACAAGTCGTCAAACATGTTTGAGAGGTTTTGAGCGTGCATCAAGTTCAAAAATTTACCAATGTACATCCTGCTGACCAGACATCGCACTTTGGTCCGTAATTTTTCCCTATCACCAATTCAGGGGGTACAAATGCTGGTGTTCCACACTTGGTCTTCATCGATTCATCCGGATTGTCCATATCAAATCGACGTGCAAATCCAAAATCGGCAATTTTGATACGAGATTCTCCACAATCACTATCCATGATCAATAAATTCTCCGGTTTAATATCCCGATGAGCAATCCCACGCGAATGTAAGAATTCAATACCGAGCATCATTTTACGAGCAAAGTCCCGTGCATCCTTCTCGGTGTACGCTCGTCGTTTCGCCAGTTGGTCGAAGACATCGCCCCCCCGTGCCAATTCCATTACAATGTGATATCTCGTGGGGGATGTGTAAAAGTCAATGACGTGAATAATGTGACTTTCTTTTACGGAGACGTCGTCTAAATTTTGACGTGATTTTTCGAAGCTATTGGGATTGAGGGAGCGCATGATGTCGACCTCTTGAAGTAGTGCCTCGTCGGCGCGTTCACTTAATTTGCTATGTGAATATGATGCGTATCATTGTTCAAAACGGAAAATTAGAGATACATCGATGGTAATCCTCCATAGACAAATATTCCACTATTGTACTTCTCTTTTTCCATGTAGTAACTCACCTCCTAACCACCACCTTGACGGCATACTTCTGCTTCCGTGTCTTGTGCACACCAACGAAGACGGTGCCATACGAGCCGCTTTGCAATTTCTCCTGCAAGTCGTAATACGAATCAAAGGTGGGAGTGCGCACTTCCCCCCAGCCACCAAGGGAGAACTGACTCTCCATATCGTCCACGAGATTGTCCATCACGGTCATATTGAACGATGAATATTATGAAGGATACGGATATGGGTATGGATTATGGATTGGAGTTGGGTGTCGTCGTCGGCGGCGGCGACAACTGTAAGATTCGCCCTCCCGCCAAAATATGGATCGCATGATTTGGCGGGAACATTCACCGCTTACGCTTGGGCCACCAAGAAATGCCA
Source organism: Discostella pseudostelligera (assembly GCA_036940085.1). NCBI lineage: Eukaryota > Bacillariophyta > Thalassiosirophyceae > Thalassiosirales > Thalassiosiraceae > Discostella > Discostella pseudostelligera. The sequence continues at coordinate 5,010 of JALLBK010000603.1, read as the reverse complement.
CGTGGAGACTAAAATGGGGGGAATATCGTCTTTGACTTCGCCACCGTTCCCTTCCCGCCATTTTCGCCTCCCATTCATCCCGCCATTTGAATGAATTTCCCCTCTTCCCCACCCACCACCTCACGCTCACGATACTTACATTTGGCTCATCGACGATCATACCACACGATCAATAATTGATAATTATTGCCCTCACGGAATGGCCAATCCCAGCAGCAGAAGCTGCAACAGCAATCAGCCGCAATAAGATGAGCCTCTTCTTCGTCGAAATATTCATATGCTTCGCCATATGCTTCATAATATTTCGATGCTGTGGACGATTGTTGATGTTGCAGCAACAACAACAGCTGCAGCACCAATTATCTCAGCAGCATCGGGAGCAACAGCAACAACAAGGTGTGGGAGAAGGGAACAATGATCTCGATGATATACGTAGATTGCGTGAAACCATAGCTCAAAGAAGGGGGAGAGATGGAAGACGGCTTGGGGTGTCGGCGGCATCGGGAGCCACAGATACATTGTCGGAAAGTGATCTGGAGGCAAGAAAGGAACTTATCCGTCAAAATCTATTCGTTCGGCAAATTGATCGGGAGGAGAGTGTGATTGATCTGTTGCGACTGTTGGCTATATCACGGGGTGGGGATGGTTCCGTTCTGGAGAATGAGGATGAAGAGCTCGGACGAATTAATGGGCATGCAACAAGTGCAAGGGAATCGACTTCTAACCCTGCAATAAAGGTATGGGAAGAGAATATTGGTGAGAAGGGAAGCACTTCACTCTCCAATGCAGAGCTGAATGAGCCGCTACCTCCTACTGCCGTCGCACCTTCTGCGCCGCCATTATCACCCCCGGCGGAAGACACGACAACATCAATTGTTACTAATGTTACACCAAAAACGATGACGGCCGTTGGTCGATTATGGAGAAGCTTCAGTCGTCGTCAACAAAGCGATCCAAATATTGCTATTGATTCTTCTCAACAACATCAAGCACCGCAGCAGCAGGCCAATAACAACATCAGTGATAATATCTGCATCAGCGCAACTCACAACTCCTCACCGCATCATTCCAATAGAACTGAATGCTCCATCTGTCTCGAGCAATACTCTCCAAATGATATAATTGCCTGGGCGAAAGATGGTGGCGATACTCCTCCTACATCTTCCTCCGGTACTACTCCAACATCATACTACACCGGGTGTGATCACATCTTTCATAAAGAATGTTTAGTGGCTTGGCTTTTGCAAGGTCATGATGAATGTCCATTATGTCGAAGGAGGGTGATACATGCCGACGCAAACGTTCGATTTGCGGGATGGGAGGAGAGGTAGTGATACTACATAGGAGTAGAAGAGGATGACATGTGAAAAGTGCGAACGAATCATTAGAATGGAAACGTTTGTTGGTTGAGAGAGGTTGAGAGATGAGCGACGAGGTTGCGGAGATGATGGCGGCGCGAAGAGAATCAAAACTGCAATTCTTATCACATCATAGTCCATAGTGCCGACCAGAGGCACAGTTCCAATAGCAATAGATATTGTAATTTAAATGTATTGGTATTGAATGTTCCAAGCTACTGTTCAATCACTGCCTACTCACGTCCAAGGTGGTAGTGGAGCCAAAAGACTGTAGGTAGGAATAAGTATGACCAGTACTTTTCTACCATTCGCTCCTACCAGTAAAACTTACTACTGTGCAATTTCAATGGAGGAATTGATATAACGAAAGACACAAAGAAGTCATTTCTACATAGGATTCAATATATTCACTACAAAAGACATGAAGACGTCATGTTGTTGTTCCTCGCTATCAAAATCGGCTCATTGCTACTCATGGCATGCATGTCTTATGTTAGTTTATGTTCTACTGAACTATTGTGTGGTCGAAAGCGTGAGTGGGGTTGCTTTCCCGTTCGTGCGACATTTCACTTCTTCTTCGTTTGTTGTTCTGCACCTCCTCCGTGCATGAGTTTCCACACCGAGTCCAAGTTGGTGATTTGACGTGTAAAATTAAGAAAGCGAGTATCGTCGTCATTGTCATTTGATTGTTGTATCCTCCGAGGGAAGTAACGAGCAAAGTCGTACTCGGACAAGGGCGTGGATAAGAAATTAGCCACTCTATCGTCGGTAACGACTGAATTGACAATGGATAAAATTTCGCCAGCATTGAAGCCATCTGACATGCATGCCAATGCATCAAAATCTAGTGTGGGTAGCTTCATTGACGATTCCTCTTGTTTGCACTTGCATTCGGAAAGTCGTTGCCGTATGAACTCCTTCCATAACATTTCCCGGTCGGCATGGTTCGCTCGTGAGAAGTAGAGAGATCGATCGAAAAATCCCTGCTTTTCGGGTTTGCCATCGCTACCCTTCCACCTCATCAGTTTGACATCACTATACTCAGGCACGTTGGTACAACCAATCACAAGTACTCGATCTTCCTTCCTTAGCGCTTGATTTTTGTACACAAGCAAGTCTCTTTGAAACCGTTGCATTTCGGCATTGATGATGGTGGCTGGAGAGTTCATACCGCGCCGTTTGGACTTTCCCAAGAAAAATTCATGACAGTTGTCGATATACAGTATGACTGGAGCATATTCCTTTGATTTTGCAACAGTAAACGCCATGTGAATAAGTGCCGTGGCTCCGTCTTTCCCTCCAAATGAATTCCCAATTGACGATGATGAAAGATGAATCAAAACTGCTCCGATCTCTGATGCGATCGTTTGGACCATGCGAGTTTTACCCGATCCCTCCGGGCCGTAGAATAGTATCGAGCGAACGTTTTCATTGTCTTGGATACTTGTTCTGATAGATTGGGATCCAAGTGGAAGAATGCAATATTCCATCACCGATTTCCTTAGTTGAAAGGCACTTGGATGGTCTGGAATCCACCTCTCCTTCAAAGGTACATGGAATGCATGAGTGTTGTATTTTGTATTCTGACGAAGTTGATTGCGATTGTCGCTGAAGTATCCTTACCTGTTCAACTTTCCTCAGTGATGCGGGTCGATCATTCTCGAAACCTCCAATAAAGTCCTTAAGAGTGAAGCCTTTCGGGATAACTACAAGACCATGTTGGACCAGAACGCCAAGCATCTCCTCAACACTCTTGTCTTTCATCCCAGGTAGTGCTTCCCCGGGTAGCGGTTTTTCCTTCGTGCCTGCCTTTTTGCCTGTCTTGGCCGCCTTTTGACTCTCGCCCTTCTCTTTATTCTTTGACTTTGACTTTGACTTGTTGGTACTAGCACTTCCTTCTTGGGCAGCATTTATTTTGTGTATGTTCGAGAGAAGCTTGTCCTCGATTTTCTTCGTTAGCTCACTCTTCACTTGATCTCGAACAATCAACCTCTTCGCCATTTCGACATCGTGCTGCTGCGATGGAATACGATCAGGGCCGACATTTCTGTGCTTCCATCGTTCATCATATATTTGAACGCAATGTTTGATTGGATCTAGCAATAACGTTGATGCACGTAAGACGGGACGTTCGACTAGTTCCACCTCCGCCGACTTTTTGTTTTTGCTTGTTCTGTCTGCGTCCTTGGAACCCTTGACAGTTTTGTCCTTGCTCGCACTCACTAATTTCGGCTCGTTTTCTTTGTCGTCGGGTGATTCATCACTAGCATAGAATCCTTCAAATGACTCCGGAAGTGCATTGTTACTGATTGTTTGCTCAGTGATCCATTTGATTCGTTCCTCTCGTAGCTCATCTTGCATTGCAAATCCTTCTTCTTCTCTAACAACATCTTTCAACCGAAGCAAATCATTATCGTAGCTTTCTTTACAATATTGCTGTTCTTGCTTCCGACGCTGGCGAATATCGATGAGGTTTTTCTCAAGCTTGACAAATTCGGGTCGATCGTCGTTGCTGAACCCGGTTAGTCCAACAAATCTGTCGAGCCATTGCTTTGCATTTGCCGTCAATTTCCTGGAGAGATGACCACGAACAATTGGCTGAATTGTTGTTGCTGCTTGTTCGGGCGGAACGTCATGCATCGACTCAACCCTCGAGACCTCCTTTTGACCTCCGTCAACATTCGATACTTTTGCTGTCTTTCTTCTGTACAAATTCTCCTCTGTTTCTGCTGCAGTCTCCTCAACTGCCCAAACCTTACTTTCCAACACTTTCATCTCTGACCCAAACTTCTCTTCCATCAAGCGGATAACAGTGGCATTGCGATGAAGAATCGCATCTTTCTGATTCTCCCCAAAATAGTTGGGCGTCGTCATTTCAAATCTGGAAGGAGGACACGATAATTCTTTCATCTCCGTACTGATATCAAAATACTCCCACGGAAATGGCGCTTGTGCTCCTGCCCCGCCGGCTCCTCCTCCTTTCCCTCCTCCACCTGCAGTTGCAACGACAACATCTGGATTGGGCGGACACCATTTCACTAACAAATGACGAAGATTCAATATCCTACCAAGAATATGCTCTAAGATCACCTTAATATCCTGACGCTTCTGCGGCTGTATGCATGATTCATAGCAGAAATTCAGATCCGATGCGATGATTGTGTATTGGATGTACAGCTTGGCAAAATGATGAAAGGCATCGAAGATTGAATAATTTGATGGTGTCGATGATGTCGATTTCGAAGTCGTCGATTCGTCGTGTTGTCGAATATCCTCTTCTTGCTGGAGTAATTGTTTGAGCTTGGTAATTGACTCATCCCATAGGACATCTATCGATTCGCTTGACATAATGATAATGAGAGTTCTTGAGTATCAATAATTATTTGAAGGTGAAGGTTCAGGTGCCATCGTTTGGGTTCCAATTGAAATTGGCAATTGAAGCCATGAGGTTTTCTGGTCACCATGCCAAGTTAAAATTTTAGTTTCTCTATGAGACAACATCCAGTTGAAGTTGTTGGTGTCAGTGGCGCTCATCTCTCATCTCTGCGCGGCTTGGCAAAAACTGATGGGGTTGTTGAGTGTTTGCTGGCATGGATATTGTCGACGTCGATGCCTGCCGGCAATGCGGCGAACGGCGATGGTGCATGGTGAT
>JALLBK010000602.1:0-10226 GCA_036940085.1 Discostella pseudostelligera | reverse complement strand
CCACCGACGACGTCGCCGTTCTCCGAGCACCCATCACCGCTGGGCGCTCTCTACTGACAACAGCAACATCGGCTACTACTACCTCCGGCATGCTGAGATATTCACAGATCAGAGATGGGGCTGATTTCCATGAAAGGAAGTCTTCAATTTCGTCGTCACGTTCATCATCAACATTCTCGTCATTTCATACCCGTAATCGCATCCAAAAGAATGACATTCTTGAAGATTTCGAATACATTTCCTCCCACCCAATCCAATGCGATGTCTCGCTCATTCCTAGACTGCCAATCACAACAAACAATGACGGCACTATTGACAACCCCTTCAATGACACGAAAGATCACACTCAAAATGACAATACGTCTCCAAGTCAGCAACCAAAACAACGTGGCGGTGGTAGGCAATCTGGCACCGTATTGCATTTTCCAAGGCAGTCTTTTCACCCATGTGGAATGAATAATGTCATTGTCATTGACCGACTTCTGCCCTCATCGTCGACTTCCAGTGTTCAACGCAGTGACAAAATTGACGGGTCGTATCTCCTGAGTCTGACCCAATGCGCACTAAACATCGATCGTGATAGGATTACCACCACCAATCCAACAAATTTGGATGCGTCATTGCCGGTATTGGCATCTCCTTCGACCTTTCAATTTTCATTCCACAATAGACAAAACAAACTGCATAGTACTGATCATATTTCAGATGGAAGTTTAGATTTGAGTACAGTGGCAGTAGGAGACATTCATGTTTCATTCGATTATTCGCTTGCGTTAGAATATTACCATGAGTTTATCCTTTTGAGCCATTTCGATACTACCCATCAGGATCGTGAACAAGATGCCATGACGTGTGAACATACCAAGAGTACTAGTTTCAATGCCAATGCCACGTTCTCATCGTCGTCGTCAAAGTCTACTCCATTGATCAATGATGATGCAATATTCCACCATGACGGTGAGTTGAATGAAGCTGTAGCATCCCTCCGACAATCCATCATGAATGAATCACTCTTCTTGACCCAAGCACTCATTGCTCTGGGATGCATGGGCATTGTTTTCATTATTGCATTGGTATGGGCAATTCGGAGAATCATGAATGACAAAGGAAAAAGACTACGAGTAGGACGCCGGAATAACCGACGATTGGTGTTGAACGATGGTGTTCCAAGTGAGATTGGCATGGTGGAGCAACCAAGTTTGGATACAGCTGTCGGCAAACGCAGTGGAAGTGATCCCGGTGCTAGTCCCAGTGAAAGCGATCACGATGCTAGTCCACTCATGTCTCCACTTCGGCCTTCAACCATCAGAATTGACGATATTATGCCGATGCAACCTTCAGAAGTAATGGACAATGGTACCAGGACCATCCACGAGACTTTGCACTTGATATCTCCATCCACTCCATCACATCCATCTAAGAAATCAATCCACTCAACACAGTGTGTCGAGGAATGCTCTACCAAGTCACTACGTCATTGGTACGAAGACTACCTTTCTCCACCGGGAAAGCCGAACAATCATTCTCGTGGTCGGAGTCATTCGGATGTGAACGAAGTTGTTTCATCTTTTGACTTCACTCCTTTGGCGCCAAGTGCAAAGTGTGCTGCAGAAGGTAGACCTANGTGCTGCAGAAGGTAGACCTATCGAAGAAGATGTGACTCTTCAGCTGTCTTCGCGAATGGAATCAAGTTCAATTGTTGATGACGAGTCGCTGGGCGGCAGTGGGGACAAAGCGCAGTTACCAGTAATGTCGTTTCTGGTGGATGTATGCGATGACTTCCCAGACGAGTCTACAGTGAATGGCGGAGAGTCTAGTTCTCGAGCAAGTGTGCCAGACCCGGAAATTATAGAGGACCAATGCGACGTCATACCTTTGAGCTGTGCATCATCGATCTGCACTGCGGTAGTGAATGGGAGTTCACAATCCTTACCGGACGATATTGCGAATGCAGAAGAAGAAACGGTTTGCGACGTTGATATAGTGGGCAGTAGTGCCCTTGGTCTCGGTCAGGAGTTGGTTTATGACTGTTTTCTTCCGAAAGATTCAATAGTGAATGACAAAGAGGCTAGGTCTCAAGCGAGTGTTTCAGACCCAGAAATGATAGAGGACCAGTGTAACTTCTCAGTTTCAAGCTGTCCATCACCGACATGTAATGTTGCAGAAGATGAATCGATTTGTAACGTTGATTTAGTGGGAAGTATTGCTTCTGGTCTCGGTCAGAAGTTGGTTTATGGTTGTTCTCTTTTGGATGCATGTGATGACGTTCTGAAAGATTATGCAGTCAATGACACAGTGGCTAGTGTTCAAGCGAGTGTTTTAGACCCAGAAATGACACAGGACCAGTACAACGTCTTATCGGATGAATGTGCGAATCATACACAGGAAGAAGCGGTGTGCGACGTTGATTTAGCGGGAAGTAACGTCTTATCGGATGAATGTGCGAATCATACACAGGAAGAAGCGGTGTGCGACGTTGATTTAGCGGGAAGTAACGCTACTGTTCTCAGTCGGAACTTGGTCATTGATTGCGCGAGTCTGAATTGTGTGCCCAAAATCAAAATTGAACAGTCTCCTTGTCGTTTTGCAGCAGAGCTTGTCGAGAGAGCAACTGGCACGAAGGCGCCTAGTCCAAATGCGGCGTCAAATGAATTTTCAACGTTACTGGCACAGAGAGCATTTGAGATCGAGACTGGAAAATCTGTTCCTGCTCTCAAGAAGAATTTTTTCGCATCGTCGCTTGCCAAGAGAGTTGCAGAAGTCGAACAGAAGGAGTCCTGTTCTCCTGATGCGACGCCAGTATCGAGTCTGCACAAGAGGAAACCATTGACCCCGCTTGGATCATGTGAGAGTTCTCAATCAGGAGTCGCCAGTGACGAATTCCTATCTGACTACTGGTAAAGGCGCCATGTGATATTGGAATTTTATTGTTTTAGTTATGCATAATGAGTATTGTAATAAAATAATCCATACGAAGGTTGTATTCTCACGAGTTTATTGCAAGCTGCCTCTCAGCTGCTCTGACGCGGCTTGAATCTTGTGGCATCGATTGATTAAATGCGCCATGGACGATTTGGTAGCTTCGACATGCACAAGAATTGTCTCCGCACTCTTTCCGCAAACAGTCAGAGCAACTCCAGCAGCATGAAATGCCACATTGCTCGTAACATTAGTTGCGACTCCATCTTCACTATTGATCACAAATTCAGTATCCTTTTGCGCTCTATCTAACAAAAGAAACAATTCCGTCATAATCTTTTGCCCATGATGTGGCATAATGGGGTAGGCACCAAACATCAGAGAAATCAAACCAGCAAGGCCCGCCACTTGAGCTGAGCGCACTTCCAAACTCATACCGCTCCATCCAATCAAAGGAAGCATCGCCGAAAGCCCAACGCGTGCTATCTCAATAGATGCTGCCTTGGGAAGCGTAGCCAGTAGAGCAAGGAGTGGATTGATCCCAGCGACGAATGCGCCTGCAATACGTTCATCATTTCCATCACGTCCACCTACTCGCGCTTGCTTTCCCATGGCGACAAGCAGTTCGGCAGCAGCTTTGCGCGCCATTGTTGGAACTCCAAACGATGAATCTGCAATATCCGGGTTGTTCATGTGCTGAATTTCCAAGAACCTGATCCATTTTGATTGGGCGAGGCAAATAGCAGTTAAAAATATAGGCTCTTCACGGATGACCAAATGAATTGCACCTTCGAATGCACGGGGCACCACCCAACTAAACTTCGAAATGATTGACGGAGTCTCATCTGAGTGAAAGGCAGAAGATGCATCGATAGTTGACATGAATATGAGAGAACCAATAGCCAAATGAATGGATTGCACATCGTCGAGAAGAGTCAATGCAATGGGAAGGGCATCCGAAGACGCCTTATCCCACGTGGTTAAGTTGCATGGTTGAAGTATCACCGAACACAGGAGTATTGCCGCTGCTGATACCCGCATCGGGATACGAACGTGAGGCTTTTCATCAGAATTCGAAGACTCAATGCTGGCTGACGATTTTGCATAGTTTGGACCACCTCTGCGCTGTATCATGGGCAATATAACACCACGAGTTTGAGGTTGTTGAACCAACTCTGAACTCGACCTAGCGCCCCAATCCGATACTCTCCCGAAGAAGTGTGTGCGGATACACGATACAAGGATGTCAATACCGATATGTTTACCAATGCTGCAAAGTAGATGACGAAGATTGCGGGATCGGTCATTGTCAGAGGGTAGATTCTCCTCTATCACTTTCACAGATAAGGATGGCGCAATTATGCATAGTGAAGAATGATGAATTGCTCGAAGTAAATTCATGGCCACTCGAGATCCAATTCCTGTCACACCGTCAGTCTAACGAGTGAAGTTGAAAGTTAGCAAGTGGTTGTTGTACGCATACACCTGAAAAGAAATGGTATGGGCCACTTACCCATGGCGCAATGGCGTGAGCTGAGGGAACAGAGAAATCGACTACCGATCGTTGCATGAAGTTGCTTAACATGATGGATTGAGATTGTTCATTTGCATTGTTTTGAGGGATCGAACAGCGTTGAAGTGTGTATGCAAGGGATAGGATGGAAGGCATTGATGGCGCGTCTTTCTTCCCACTTTCTTTGTCACAATCCTGTATCCAATCTAGTAATGAACCAATACTATATGTACCGCTGTTCAATTTACCATCCCCCACGAATGGCACGGCAACCACTGTCGCTATAGCCAGGGAATGTTGGATAACCGATGCATTCATAGTTTGATTGCTGAGCTTCTGATTATTTGTGCACACGGTAAGCAATACCACTGAATGCTCGATCAGTCGCAATAAACACGGTAGTAGCACATTTCGAACCTTCCATAACGTTGATTCATCATTCGTCTTCTTTGGCAAGTTGGTTGATAAATGAAAGATATCGTCGGCAATTATGGGTATAATTTTTGAAGCAGTACCAATGTAGTTTTCATCTTTCTCCGATAAATCATTATTGTCATTGTGAATATCTGGAGACCCATCCGCCGATAAATGAAAAGATCGATCTTTCATTGCATGTGCAATCAGCAACTCATAATTTCGCACAATTTCAATAACGGCGTGCAATGGAATGTCTGGCTGTTTGTCTAGCCTATCGGTGTTATCATTGTTCATCTCTATCCCCTCCTTTCGCTGCACACACGGATGAATAATAGATTCATAGCCTTTTAATAAAGCTTGGACTGCATCATATACAAATCTTGCGTTTTCGTTTCTTGCAGATGTGGTGCTAGTAGTTGCATCAGCACGCACAACATCACTCGTCGCGACTATACACCGTTGATGCCAACTATGGTAGCGGGGATCAAGCTCTGGCATCGGGTAGCCAAGGGTATTATCAAAGTATGGGGGCGATAAGTCGCTGTTGGCATGATTGCGAAATTCGGCGGATGTATCATCATTATCGCGGTCCACCGGTGCCTCCTGCAGAGGGAAGGAGTAATGATTGACAATTGAGACGCATACATCTTGAGCAGCTGTGCCGAGCGAATCGGTCATTTCAGAATTCACTGATGTCTGATTGTTGTGGCGACGGAGGCAGGAGGCAGGGGTGTTAATACCCTTTGCATTGGTGATAGTGAAGAATGAAGAAGGTGATGGTGGTGGTGGTGGTGATGGTGGGATGGGGGATGGACGCTGTAAAAATCATCAATATAAATCATAGTCGATGCGATGGGCAAAAGGGGGGAAAAGACCCAATAGAAGTTCCAGAGATAGGTGTACTTTGACATGGCTTGAAAGTTCATTGGGGTTAGATAAGTACACAAGTTCCATTTGCTGACGATACTTAACACAATGACAGATACGGCAAGAAAGCTACTCGAGATACTTAATACAGGGGAAAGGCAGGAAATGTCCATCGACGACGCCGACGCACAAGCAAGCCCCAAAAGCAGAAGATTACGACGATGATTGATGATGTGGCGGCAGCGGCAGCCTGCGGCGTGGCGCGGACTTCTGACTTGACTTGTTGCTTGGTGTGGTGTGAGGTCCATAGAGGTCAATCCAACCAGTTGGGAGCATTATTATTGTTGTTGATGTTGAGGACTTGATATCTATTCAAATAATTCGTTTGGGTAAATAGAGAGGCTATGCCGAGCAGTAGCACACTTTTCACGCTTGCCATCATTGGCAGTGCCGGAGCGTTCAATTTTCCTGCCATAACAAACATCTTCACGCCACCTAAAACCGAAACAGCAGGAGGCATTGCCGTTCGCAGTCAGAGTAGTCAGGCAAGAGCAAATGAGTTACAATTACTAAACACAATAAGCAATACAGGAAATGGAAAGAATGCCGACATTGAGACACAGTCTCGTGTGCTCTCCATAGTGCGACAAATGGAGACGGAGACACCGCCAAGTCCGACTTTGCTTTCAAATATTGACGAGGCGAAATCATTACTAGACGGCGATTGGTACCTTCAATACACTGCCCCCAGTGAGATCGACGGCGTGAATCTCGATGACAAATGGGTGGCCATGGATGCATCCGAGGGAGACAACAATATTGAAACTCGACAATTTAATACTGCTGGCTCGGTGAGTGGAGGAGGCATACCCGTGGATGCATCCAATACTGTGGCTGTGCAGTCGTTTGATGTTGACAATTTGAGGGTAAAAAATGTTATTACTACCGGTCTTGGTATTGTCACAGTAGGTGGCACTTATAGCCAGAGTCCATCCTCTCCATTGCGTGCCGTGGTGGCATTTGATACTGCCAAAATTGACTTGACTATTGGACCTACCGTGGATATCAGCTTTTTATTTGACATCCGAGCGGCTATAAAAGGTTCTCGTAATGCTGGATGGCTCGAAACGACATACATATCGAATGATATGAGGATTGGGAGGGGCAATAAAGGATCGATGTTTATCCTAACGAGAGATCGAGATGCTGTAAAGTAATTTGGCAGCGTAATGCATCATGTAACGATAGTTTCACTCACTGGTGGAAGATTGAACTATGAATGATTGCTTATGAGGCCATGCTGTCCTTCGTCGCACTACGAATCCACTCCGCTGGTAGACTAGACAACGCTGCCTCTTCAAGGGAGGTAGCACCCGTGAGTGACAAATAATCAGCCTCCGATATCGATGTGGACAATACATTCAGAATGTGTTGATTGAGGTATCCATCCTCACAGCATCGTCGAAAAATAGTGGTTATTGCATTTGCTCGTTCTCGTTCTTCTGAGTCTTCCGTGAGATTGAGGATGGTGTGGATCATGCCAGTGTATGTTATGCTATCAGGTCGTAATCCTACAGAAGGGATGGAGTCAAAGGCAGACATGGCAATTTGCAGAGCGTTCCTCCTCCTTTCGTCATTTCCGGTTACCGACGAACAGGTTTTGATTCTGCATAGGGATAGGTAGACACACATAAATCAGTACAGGCAAGCAAATACAATAAGATACTATGTCACCTCTGCATCTCAGATCATTACTCACAGGATATTGAAAGATATCAAACTTGGTTTGCAACCAATTTCTTCCATTTGTTCAAATATGGCAAGAACCTGCGTCTCTTTTTCTGGATCTTCGCTGTTTGCAATACACTCCGCGACGCTGTTGAATGTGACATGTGATGGTCTGCACTTGATGTCGCCACCCTTGTATCGTTGTATAGATTCATCTAGCAAGGCTTTGACCCGCGATACTCGTTCGCGACTCGTACCATTTCCCCACTTGATGAGCAGGGTACGAATGATGAAAGCTTCGTTAGTTTCACGTTGCACGAACAAGGCGCAAATTCATCACATATCAACTCACAGCTGTGATGCAAAGCGAATATGAGATTAAATCAGGTGCACAGCGATGCAGACCAGCCTTATCCAAGCTAATCATCCTACGCAGCACGGCGTCTGCCTCCAAACCGCGTCCTTCACTCTTGTATCCCGATATGACGGTGTTGAATAAGACCTCGCTCTTCTTCATATCGGAAACATCACTCAAGATACGCTCTGCCTCGGAGGTGAGACCACTTTTTGCACACGCATCCATAGCAACAGCGAGAGCTCGAACATCAGGTTTCGCTTTTTGGTTTCCACTCTTGCATTGGTCGTTCATCTCCTTTAGAATTGCCAAGGCCTTTTTGCCCCCATGCGGGTGGTTTACGTATGCCTTCATCACTGCTGTGTAGGTGATGGCGTCGGGCAATAGGAATCGATTATTCGTAAGTTGCTGGTTGTGAACCAATCGGCAGAGGATATTTTCAGCGCGATCTGCAATGTCGTGCCCTGATCTACGCGACCAAGCATCAATCACTGGATGAGGGCAAAATCAGTGGTTAGATTTGACGCATAGGTGAATATCGTTTAGACGATTGTACGCATGAAAACACTCACCCATGTTGTATGCAACAACGCTTAGCATTTCCTTTGGATTGGATGATTTCCTATGAAGGAATAGGTCCTCCATCCAAAACAATACTCTCTCTGCTTGTTCAGCCGATTCGTATCTGTCATCGGCCTTGCACCATGCATCAATTACGGTGCCAAAACACTAACCATGATGGACACATAACATGAGGACAAATACGTGCCGTTGTAAATTAAGCACGTGCCGTTGTAAGTTCTTACCAGAGGAATTGGCCGGAGCTCGATATGATCCCACTTGTCGTACAGCGAAACGAGTCTATCAAGTAGAGCCTGACACCTTCGTGCACCCTCGACACCTTTTCCCGCCTTGGCCCAAGCGTCCAGCACCGTGGCGAAGTTATAGGTAGTGGGACATATCATGCCCTTGCGGTCGACGGCGTTGGTGTTGATGTTGGAGGAGGATGGTGATGACGACGTCGACGAATCCTCTGCATTCTTGCTCAAACGTTCGCGTTCACCTAAACCAATCATCCAATTCAACACTCGTTCAGCATTGACAGCCCCCCAACCAACATCGTTGCCCTCCTCATCATTCGCCTTCGTTAACATTGTGGCTTTCCACTTCCTTGTCTTGTGCCCATTGAGCTCTCCTCCATCGGGGTCCATTCTTGCCATCCGATCAGCCTGGGCGTACATGGAGATGATGGTACCAAAGGTTACATTCGTCGGTCGGAGGGTAGTGTCACAAAATCCCGATTGTTCATATTTGGTTGCCAATGTTGACAGTAGTTCCTCGGCACGTGCTAGATCTTTCCTATCTCGACCATTGGGACCAGAGGATGTGAATCGCTTCTGGAAGGCATTGATGACTATTGAGTAGGAGTACACATCGGCACATGCACCACCCCCACCGACACTATTATTCATTTGCATCTGTAATAACATCGCCTCAGCAGATTGTGCATCGCCTTTATTTGCGTAGAGGTTGAGCATATTGTTGTAACTAAAAGTGTCCGGTCGGGAGAATGCCATTGTACGCTTCGTCCCTCCACTGTCGCTGCCGATACCGATGTCATGATCACCAGCACTACCAATCATCCTATCCAAAAGAGACTTGGCACGCCATTCCGCAATCGGATCCGAACTGCGTGACCAACAGCTAAGGACATGATTGTATAGTTTAATAGAGGGAGTGACATCTCGTGCATCCAATCCCAACAGTGTTCTTGAGTTGCCACCGTCTGCAGTAGCAGTATTATTATTATTATCGAGCAGTTCCAATCTCAAGCATATATCTTCCAATCTTTCCAATATAGCCTCGGCTTTACGTGCGGCATCGATGGCCAATGATGGATCGCAGCGCGACCATCCCAGTGCCACGGTCGAGCAGAGTATTTCAGTGTTGAGCGCCTTTTGTTGTTTCGTGATGATCCTCCCTCTATTGCTAATTTTGTTGTCATTGTTTATCCTTGTGGGATGATAGAGAGAGAATGCGGTTATCGAGTCGCCAACGTGGTCATCTAACGAATGCTCGGATGATGCTGTCTCATTCATCCTATCAACAACAGCGTCAATTTCATACATCTTCGTTATTAGCAATCGATGCAGTAATTCATCCGCCAACCCTACCATTTTACATAATTGTTTACGATCATATTCGGATGTGGATTGGATGTGCCAACGACTATCTTTTCCCCATAATTTGGATAATGACATGATGATTTCGACGGTGGTACGATTCCATGATGAAATTGATTGCGATGCCGATGACGATGATGAGTCGATGGGAAATAGCTGTGCGTGAGATCGTGCACGTTGTTCCAAATTATTGTTGGAATAAGAAGTTGATGATTGATTATCATTGTGGTAATAATTGGAGGCG
>JALLBK010000601.1:0-13659 GCA_036940085.1 Discostella pseudostelligera | reverse complement strand
AGCTCCAGGCTTCATTAATTAAAAGTTTACATTCATCTATTCATATTATCCTCCTTTCGTACTGATACAACATCTGTCGGATGTGATTCTGCCCTCACCGCCACTTTCCTATATCTTGGTAGTCGTAATCCTTCCGGTCCAACCTCCCACGGAGGAGACGACGAGATATTGAATCCATCTCGATGTTGATGCTGCATCAGAGCATGAAAGCTACGCCGAAATTGTCCTGGTATCGAAGGTGGCGCATTGAGATTGTTGTTACGACTACTTCTCCCGCTGCTGCTGATGTTGCTGCTACTACTACTGCCAGTCATGCTGCCAAGTGTATTTGCACGTTGTTCTTCCAATTCTCTCATATTCTTTCTACCCTCGAAGAAGCTGCCATTACGGATGGCATCCCGATTTAACCATTCGTTACGCTCTTTTTCTCCTCTCCGCTGTTGTTGTTGATGTTGTTGCTGCTGAATTGGACGCTCAGACTTTGAGACCACGTCTGATTTCTCCACAATAGCATTCCTATTTAAATCCTTTCTCATGAAATATGCATCTCTGCATCGTCCCGATGTCAAGGACAATGATTGAAAATATATGAGGATAAGAAATAATGTTCAACACTTTTCAGTGAGACACTGAATGTGGACCCAATGCAAAAAAATGCCATAAACAGAGAACAGTCGCTACTCACTCTCCATCACCATAATAAAACGGTATAATATCTGCCACATCATACCCCTCCTCACAATACAATCGTACCGCGGCCTTATTACTAATCCTAACATGCAATCCCACCGATTGTGCGCCATGACATTCCACCAAATGATAATGCAATTGAGATAATAATGTTGTGGCAATGCCGAGGCGACGTGCGTGGGAATGCACGGCCAGGGAGGTGACATGTCCAATTTTCTCGGTTAGTGGAGGAGGAGGAGGTGGAGATAGTCGAGGTGGACGTTGTTGTGGACGTGAGGGCTGTCGTCGTGAGCCCTTTAGGTATCGCAACAATGTCTCTTCATCGTGGTGATCGTCATCATCGCAGTAGTAATCATCGGTATTGTATAGTGGCACCACCTTCGAGGGAGGGAATATTTGCCTTGGCGGTGGTTTGATGGGACGTTCTTCAATCTTTCCCAATATATATCCGATAATTTCTGTTTGTGGTCTACTACTAGCACTACTACCGGCATCATCTAATCGTTGCCTCCTTCCACGAATGTAGTCACTGAGAGGTGTAATTTTCTCACTCCTACCCATTGCTCCTCCTCCTCCTCCTCCTTCCTCTTCCCTAGTAATATCATACCCATCCGGTATATGTTCCGCCACAAGTGTCAATTCCGGCCAAGTGCGCATATGATTCACGTAAAAATTAGCATTGTAATTCTCCGGCAGTGTGGCTAGATTGCAATTTTGGATTTGTTCGACATCTGTACGTCGAGCGAGCCGAAAGGCAATGTACCCCCCTCCTTTCTCGATGATGGATGCGGGTGGCAATGTCGCGAGCGGCGTTGTTGATGTTGTTGCTGCTGCTGCTGCTGATGATGATGCTGCTGCAGAGACATCGTCGTGGTACACGTCGTTGTTGAATGAGGATGATTGACGACGGTGCATCCTGGTTGAAGTTGATGTGGATGCGGCTTCACAGCTTCTCGAAATAATAGCACTCGCCTTGTCATCATGGAGGGATGATGACGAAGATGATGTAAATGTTGTGGGGTTCGTGGCGACGGCGGAAGAAGAAGCAGCAGATCTCTTCCCACCACCACGAACGAATAATCCCAACGCTGACGACGATGATGTCGACCCCGCTGCTCGTCTGCCGACGCTGACGCTGCTGCCTCCGCTCTCTCTTCCAACGACGACGATGACCCGTCCCGCCGCAGAAGCTGGATGGGTGGCAAATGCCGCGGCGTTGGAGCGGAGTAAAAAGCAGATCATTAGGAGATTGGGTTTCATATTAGTATTATATTCAACCTCTCTCTCCTTTCATTAATGCTATTATTTGCGGTGGAGCTGCCGAACAACTTGAATGGAACGAGGGGGGCGGCGGGGGAGATGTTCTTCTCATGGTCATCGATGATCGACGATGTCGATGTGGAACATGTCGTCGTACCCGGTGCGGTGTGCCCGGTGATTGTTGTTGTGAGCGCCATCGTGACGTGTCTCTTCAAGAGCGGAAAGATCCAACGGTATCTACCTACCGTACCTCCGTACAATTTCGCTTTCTCGCATTTGAATAATTTACATTTTCTCGCAATTGAATTTGAATAGATTCAAATTTGAATAATGGGTCAAAACCTATGTCGGAATCAGTACATGAATGAGAAATCACAAATGTATTGATTCTGACATATGTATGTAGAGTATTACCAAAGAATCACGTACGAGCCAATCTACCAATTCCTATCTCAGCATTTTGGCGGGAGAGCAAGCCATTGAGAGGCACACATCATGCATCACCCCAGCCCCCACAACAACAACATATCGTAGCCGCGACAGCAGCCAGATCGAACCGTAGCGTGTCGTATCTCTAGTAGTGTTGGTGTTGACTGCCGCGGTCGACGTCCTGCCCTAATAGTAATTCGTCCCAGCAAAGAAGCGCACTATGCCCCCTCCACCGCCGCCGTCGGCTTCCTACAATCTGGTAATTGAAGATTCATCGTCGGACGAGGATGAGCATGATGATGAAGATTATTATCGTCGGCGGAATTATTACATGACCATGGTCACGGCGGGTGGCGGTGGTATCGGGGCTGCATCCTGCTCTCCCTCAGCCGTAATAAATCATGGAAATGGTCATTTGTCCCATGATCATGATCATGATAATGATAGCAATGCTCGATTCGACCATTTCAAAATCGACACAGCGGCAAAATGTTCTCCGAAATTATTATTGCCACCCCAAGACGAGATGGAGGTGGATGATACTGAAATTATTTCCATGGAAGTTGATGAGAATCAGTTTGAGCAAAACGAAGATGAAACGATGGAGGAAACAACAACAGACGGTGAGACTAGGAAAAAGAAGAAAAAGAAGAAGAAGAAGAAGAAGAAAAAGACAAAGAAATCAAGCAATGCAAGTAGTTTGGACGAGGGAGATGAANAAGAAGAAGAAGAAGAAGAAGAAAAAGACAAAGAAATCAAGCAATGCAAGTAGTTTGGACGAGGGAGATGAAGATGAAGATAAAGATGATGCTGACCAGTTGCTGGAAGTAGAAGCTGTTGTCGAAGCTGCTGCAGGCGTTGTAACCACAACGGATCCATCCTCCGTCACCACCTCTTTTACCGCAGCTATTCCAACTACCGATGCAATCGAGCAACAAATACCAAAAAAATCGCCAAGTAAATCCATTTCATTTGGCACTGTTTCCGTCGAACACTACGCACGAACACTGGGAACGCATGTTGTTCCATTAGATGGAGGATGGCCATTGGGACTTTCGAATAGAGTAGTAGCTACCGCCACTGGTTTTGGGCGTGCTGCTACCAAGAACGATCATGAAATGGAGGTTGTGGTGGGTGGTGGTAACACTGGTAATCAATGTAACACTCCTTCATCGTCACCAACCCAACGCAATCGGGGTTGCAATTCATCTCCAAAGAACATGGCATCATCAAACTTGTCGTTACCATTATCCACCGCATCTTCCAATGGAATGCACTCACCTACTACACCATCATCAACATCATCCCCACACTTCCACCACTCACCCAACTCATTGTTCACCATTGATGACTTTGAAGCACGGAAACAAATCGAATTGCAACAACGATATATCCAACTGATACGAAATCATCGACGGCGTAAGTTTGAGAAAGAATGGGAACGAAAGCATATGAATAAGAATTTCCATCACAATAATACCAATCATCATAATACTCGCAGGAATTATGCTGCGAAAGGACGCTCGGGAAGTTTTGGCACCGGAGGAGGTGGAGGAGGAGGCAAAAGCGGGGGAAGGAATCGCAGCAGTGGATCGTATAAGATGGAAATGAGTGCCGAGGACAAAGAAGAGCTGGAACGTCTATTGAATCAACCAATAACCATGCCGACGGGAGAGTTGGAAACACGTCCGTTTGATTACAAGAAGAAGATTTGTCATGTTCTCAAACAGCACAAAGGGAGTGGTGGTAGTACAAGTAGTAACAAAGACTGCCATCATGGTGACAAGATAGACCACACTGTCACGGAAGAGGAGGAGCTGTATCATGAACAGGGAGGTAGGAATCCACTCTTTGCGACACTGTCGGAAGATGCTCGTCGTAAGATCTTGCTGCGAGATGATCACTTGATGAATATCTGTCAAGTTGTTGTCAGTGATGAAAATGCAAATAACAACATAATGAACGATCATGAATCCAATCCGCTAGATCCGGCCGACACTGCCATCACACAGCACATACAGCATGAGCTCGAAACATTACGCATCCAACGGTCCGATCCAGCCAACTTGGGATGCTCCTGTCGCAAACTGCATGTCTTCCTACCAGGATCGACTGATAAATCACATCATAAGAAGAAGGGAAGTCATCGACGAATGCCAGAGCGTAAAGTCTGCGAAGAATTAAGGCGTCGTGGATTGTTGAATAAATCCAATGAGAACATGTCACGTGAAAAGATGGAAATTCTGTTGCATGATACAATTGAAAATGAGCCGTGTTGTTGGGGTAATGACTGTCCGTGCGTGAAGAATGGGATTGGGTGTCAGGCAGATACGTGCTCGTGCTGGCATGCTTCCCATGATGTTGCCCATGGTGCTAATAATAATCCACATTCGACAAGCGGAATTCATGATCAGGCTGTGGAGGTTATGAAATCACGGTGTGGAAATATTAATGGGATGTACATTGTGAATTTTGAGGAGATTGCAAAGTACCGAAAACAGTATGTCGCTAAGAATGCTGTTGTGGAGAAGTAGTGAAGTTCTTTCAAGAGAGTTGTGGGGAGGACATTGCTTGCGTTATTGAAAATGCTGTGTTGAGAGATAGAATTCGCTAATTTACTTGAGCCACTTCGTTATCCTACGAATATTGGGTATGTGTTATGGTATTAATGCATGCTGATTTGGCTAATATCTAACAGGGGCCCTCATCCAAGCTCTTCCATCGCCTGCTGAATTGTTATTTCCTGTTCATCACCTTCATTTATCCGACCTCTCACTCCGATGTCCTGTCGCAATGAGTGATGGTGGTGTCCATCCCTTCGTAATTTTGTCGCCTCTGCACTACTTGCCGTGGGCATTGAGTATATTTGCTTCTTCTCTCCATCGTCGCAACCACAGCTAATAAGTTTCCTCTCTAACGCTGCTAATTCATCCTTCAGTAGATCCACTCTTCTGTACACCTCCCAAAGTTCCTTCTCACGCATTTTGATTTTCTCTCTCCATTCCTCGCTCTCCTTTTCCCAATCCACTGGGGATGCACATGATGGAACGAGAGGATGTAAAAAGCCGTAGTTTGCAATGATGGCATCTGCACAATCGCTCGAATACCAAAACGTCACTTCTTGCCCCTTGGCGAAAGGACAAGTTGCAATAAGTTCAAAGGTATGCTGTGGAAAAGCAGCAGCGTGAGCAAACGAGGCGTTGATGTGAAACTGTTAACATGTGTCCACTCTCACCTCTCCTTCGTTGTATCGTCCTGTAAGACAAGGTGGTCCAAAGTTAATCAAATCTGCAAGAGGTGCAAGAAAGGAATGCTTGGTGTGGATGACACTGAGTGTTTGGTCGTCATCAGTCACAACTACACCATCTACAACTCGTTCTTCATTGTGCGCCTCGTCAACCCAGCTACTCACAGGTTGGTTAGCTGGTGGAACAGCCTCTGTAACAGTAGAGATCGTATGAGTCCCAGAATTGTCGACATTTGGACGTTTCGGTGTCGCTGCATCATCCTCGTCAAAGTCATGTATTGGCAGGTAGTGATGTCGCGATATTACCAATGCAAAAGCCCACTGAAATTTTTTGTATGAGTACGCCCATTCATTATCTACCCCGTCCGCTGATTGATGCAAACGATATCCATCTGGAGGAGCAAACGAATCTGCATTTTCCCTCACTAATGTTCCCATGACTTGATCATACATGTCATGAACATGCTGCCGTATTCCTCTTGCCAGTTTTGTCACTTCTCTATCATCCCCTGCCTTTTCCCTCAGTTCATGATCGCTCCACAAAAAAGG
This sequence comes from Discostella pseudostelligera, assembly GCA_036940085.1. Classification (NCBI taxonomy): domain Eukaryota; phylum Bacillariophyta; class Thalassiosirophyceae; order Thalassiosirales; family Thalassiosiraceae; genus Discostella; species Discostella pseudostelligera. Next base: position 7,484 of record JALLBK010000601.1, on the reverse strand, counting down.
AAACGAATCGGTAGGCGTTTCCAACAAAATATCTATGTAATGCGATATTGGCGAATCATTACCCAACGAGCGATGGTACAATAAAGCGAGAGACAGCAATGTCAGCTCATACTCCGTAGTGTCTGTCCAACCATAGACTTTTCTTGCGTCGGGGCCAAGAATTCGGCTGAGGACAGGATCATGATCTATTGTCGTCGGCACGGATAGCAACGAATACAATGGGATGGAAATGACAAGATCCCCTACTTGAATGTCGTTTTGGGCGGCAAGTCCACGAACCATTTTTGTTGGCAATTCCATTATTTTGTCGGTGTCTTGTCGATCGTCGACAATATTGTTATTGGGATTGGTATTCTCGGAAGTTACTTTGGAATACTGGTGTAACCAATCGAAATCATCTGAAGAATCATACTGCTGCTCCATGGCATTTTCATCCCAATGCATTTGCAAATGATCCAAGTATTCAAATTCTTGAATTTCCACAACTGACTTTATCCCGAGCACTTTTTGACACCAATGCATGTAGGCACTATAATCCGCACGTGTCGAAGACTGCAACTGCAGGCCATTGGGTTGCATCTGACGATGATGTGTTTGTCTTTGCTTTTGACGATGTTTTCTATCAGTCTGCGACGATAATAATTTTGAATCATCGTCCCTCTTATCATGTGCATTATCATCTCTTTCTACCGAAGTCAATGTTGCTTTCATGTCCCCAGCAGTCTCAGTCGTTTCGTCGATCAATTCAATTTTGTTGTTAGAGTAAGACCCCAAATTAGGTGACAGCCCTTTGTTATTTCTACGGGTGGAGGGAGCAGTGGAAGGATCGACCGCATCGACAAATAAATTATGACACCATCCGCAGTCGATCATTAGTGCAGACAGTGCAACCGATGTGATTAGAACTGCAGACCGTGTCAATGTTTGGAGCTGTGGTACAGCACCATCGCCGTAGCCGTCATTGCCTACTCGCTTGGTATGGAGCGAAACTGAGTTGCCACCTCGCCGTTTCGAGCCTCGCTGGCGACATTTATTTTCTGGGGGGAGACTTGAGGTGATACGCATCATGTTTGTCATGTTATGATGCCATATCATCTATTGTTCATAGAATCAATTGCAATGATATGATGCGGTCAAGTAGTACAGACTGATGCGTCGGGTAGGTTGGGTTGAGTTCCCGCCATTTTGCTGATTCGACGTGATATGCAAGTGGTCGCATCAACCAAAAAAAACGTGGCGTACTGATCTCCACGTGGCAGGAGGATGGACCATGCAATGCATCCACTGCACTTCACTGATCCAGAGCGACGTGGAATGAAATTGAGAGTGGAATGAAGCAAATGCAGTAGATAATTTGATCAAAATTGTGGTCCATGATGTTATTCTTCATTTAATATGGTGCTTACAGTGTAGCATTTCTTACAAAGTAGATGCGGTAGCAATGAATAGTAGTAGAAACGAGCATACTCCACAGATTGAACACCCGATTGAAGTAGGCTTGGTGTTCGAAAGAGCTGCACCAGAAGCTTGTTGCGCTTGCATACCAATCATGAAATTCATTTCGCCAAGCCTGCGACCAGCTTCATCCAAAATGAAAACTAATGCATTCGCATAAGCTAATGCAGTTGTGGCCAACATCCAATCAAGAACAATTGTCCGCCATGAAATTTCATCCGCATCCGTAGTAGCATATTCGAATGCAGTCGCAAATCCTGATATGAAAATGAGAAGGCTAGTGCTGAATTGATGTAAGAAACACTCAGCGTCTTCCATCGTAGCCTCAGGAGACAATGCAGTCGTATGCTTGAGTAGCCTCATTGTAACCACAGCGTTGATACCAGGTACGAAACCACATATTGCAGCAAGGAATCCATATCTCAAACCAAATATTACAACCGACCACGCACGAGCAGCTCTCATTTTACGTGCGGTCGATGGTGAATTGTAACTTTTCGCCGTGATGCAAGAAACAAACGAGGTGTAAAGAACAGTCACGATTGCAGTAGATTGCCAAAGAATGAAACCAGGGAATGCCAATGCATATGCCATGGCCATGCAAACAGATGCAATATCTCTCAGAATTTGCCCATTCATGCTCCGAATATTGTAGGTTGTCCACTCATGGGGGCTTTTGGTATCAATAAAGAAGCAAGAAATGCACAGGATACCAAGCATCACTATTATGAGCGACTGAAGGAGGGTCTCAGCGAGAAGCCACAAATCATCACCAGATAATTTTTCTAGTTGCACGCTGGTTAGCAGTTTTAAGCCATGGAGGCCCTCCTTCGAAGCAAGAAATCAAAGTGAACACTGGTAAGTATTGCATATGCAGTTTGTTAGCTTCTTCACTTGACATCATTCCACTTACTTTGAATATCCATGTCATAGATGGTACCAACAACAGTATATTGCAAACTACGCATTGAGCATCGTGTTGACCACACAAACTTATCCACCCCTCTCGCATAGCAATAAGTCGTCCAGGGAAAAGACTTGCTTCATATGCAAGGTGAAATACATCAAACACATTCCCTGCATTTCTGCTCCTAACCAACATCAACTGGCGCGAATGTAACGACATCATTTGGCTCGTTGCTACAATTTGCATATGGTGACGATGTAAGATATCAGCCGTGTGAGCATCATGTTGACGAAATCTCTCGACCAGTTTCCCAAGACCGCCACGAAATTCACATTGATGAGCATCGTGATGTTCAATAAACTTTCTTTGGCCGACCCAGTCACATCCCCAATCAGCATAACGACACCTCATTCTCATCTGCGGACAGGATGCCTCGTGTGCTTTGAGTAGCCCGATTCGTAACTCGGTTCCACATCCTCGGAAGGCACACGTGACAGTGTCCACACAATCACATATTTCCTTTCGTAGCTCATTATCAAGTACTATGGATTGTAGCGTGAAGATTGACCGACAGTGGGGGCATTTGCCTGAATTCGATGGATTGACATCGGATTGTTGCAATCTATGTTCCGACGCCGCCTGACGCAATACGCGCTGGAGACACTCTCGACAGAATCGAGTTTGACACGAACCGCAGCCAACAGGATAATCCATATACTCTTCAATTTTTTTCATATTTTGATACAGAGAAAATAATTGGTTAAGGTACCAGCCCGGGGTTGATAGTTTCAAGACAGCACAATATTGAATGAACCAATAATGTAACGTACCAAAACAAATGGCGCACTCGAACTTTTTCAGATCCGCCTTAATAACATTCGTTTTCTCATCATCCTCCTCGTCATTATTTTCCACTGTAGATGTAGAATTATTCACATCGTTGTTGTCGACACATGCTTGATTCAGCATAGGCTTTGGCTCCAATGGTGGCAGCATTGGCCTTGTTGGTGACATCATGCTCAATGGAAATGGCGGCCGAGGAGCCATGATGGAGATTATGTTGTTGTGTTGGCCAATGTAGATATTATTGCCCCGCAGCTGCTGCCCCATTGCCATTGCCATTGAGCTGCCAGCAGCAGGACGTGATGATGTTGATGTACTGATTGGTCCGCCCCTACTTCGCAAAGTGTCAATGACCATTATTTGCCTTCTCGCCGTGTGGTGGGCATTCGAGTTCTGTACCTGTATAAGATGCCTGCGAGTTGTAGAGTTAGGGGCGGATCTGTCGACACCATGATCAGGGATGCCACTGCCACCGCTGACGCTGACGCTGATATCATTCATGATGGTGATGGGGCGGTCGCTGGGCTCAGCTGCAGCCTGCAGCAGTAGACGGCGGTGTCACGTTCACCATCTCGGCTCAAAACCAATGGGTCCTCTTCTTCCCCCCCGTCATGATGTTCAATTACTGTTAATTGTTGTTGCTCTCACCGACGACGGACCTCACGGCTCTCGCTCGGTTGGTTGTAACTCTCTCTCTCTAGAGAGCTTTGTAGATAATGTTGTGTGCGTGCCCGCTTCTCTTGCTCCCGGTGTTCCCGCCATATATCTAAAAGTTGGCGGGAGATTCACAAAAATAGCGGGAAAATCATTCCTACACGCGTGGCAGAAATTTGGCGGGAAAAGCTGGAATTGAATTGGCGGGAGATTTCGAAAAATGGCGGGAAAACCGAAGACGAGAAGGATCCCCCCGCATGCGATAAGTAAGTAGCACGGCGTGTGGCATCCCTTGTCATAGATAACAACAACAAACTCAAACAATGACATCCGAGGAAGATCACAGATCTAGACTCAACATCGTCATCGGCCGACTTCGAACAGCCATCTACACCAACAACACCAAGCTAGCATTCCTACTCGCCATGGTCCTCACATCGCTCATATTCTACCTTTCGACATCCAGTTCCTACGCATCATCATCATCATCATCCAAACGATATGGACTTGGTGCCGGCGATAATACCACGGGAGAACTCAAGGCGGCATTGCGTCGAAAGGGCGATGGACGTGCGGCTGTGGCCATCATACGCGTCATTGGCAGCATGGATAGTGGCGATGTTACTACAGACAGCACCACCAACCATCCTCCGATACAATATTTAGTCCAAGTAAAGAGTCATGATTATCCCATCGAGGCATTTCGAGGAGCCGTTTCATTGCTGGGTGGGAATGCCAATCCAATGGATAAAACACCATTGGATACTTTGAAACGAGAATTGAATGAAGAGCTCCATTTTCCAGATTGGGTAAATGACATTGATGCAACAAAGATTATTGATGATTCCAAGTTGCAATTATCCGATAAGCCATTAGTTTATAATCCAGAAGAGGTTGATTCGTCGGAGGAGGAGGAGGAGGAGGAGGATCATGATTCGCCGCCAACACTCACACCTGGTACAATTCGCTATCTTGGTGCAACACTACACTTTCAAAGTTCGGAATTGATGAAACGACCCAATCCATATGCTTTCCTGTGTGGATTGTACGAAATCACACTCGCTCCCGAACAATTGCCTCCCAGTGTCATTAAACCACGTGGTGCAAATATCCAAGAGGGACGAATCGTATTGTTAACAGAGGATCAATTGATACAACATTCCAAGTTCGCTTGGGGATATGAGTATACCATTGAGAGATACTTTGGGAAAGGCGCTGCACATCATAAGATGGTTGGGGCGGCGGTGAGCGTTGTCGATGAGAATACTTGGAACAAATTAACGTGGACTCCATCGAAATAAGAGAATAACAATCACATTACTTCATGTTGTGTAAACTATTCGACGACGATTCTCAATACTCCTGTGGAAATGCTAGTAGTAAAATAATCTGGTTCATCATCCGAGAAATATTTCACCACATTTAGTACACAAGATCCTCCTTCGTGTTCAGAACAGTCTCAATAGTAACCTCCTTCGTTGTGAAATTATTCTCGTCCTCACTATCATATCCGCCCAGCAAGGCCATACGCTCCTGCTTCTGCCGTGCCCTCCATTCCTTAAGACGGGCCATGGTAGCCCTGAATGCGGCACGATTCTTACGTTTCCCCTTGGTCTCTTGCAGGCGCAACTTCCGCTTCTTGGCCTCATCGAATGCATTGAACTGCTTCTCGTACTTTTTAATATTCTTGGCAATTTCGGCAATCTCCTCTTTTGTCGCGAGCTTCTCACGTGGACGCCATTGGAATTGGTAAAATGCCTCAAAACTAGCCTGGGAGAGTTGTTTGCCCTGGAAGGTCCAAATGACATATCCATTGTCCATGGCGAACTTAAAGTGTCCACCGCCAATGGGCTGGGATACAGTCGTGGCCACAGTCCGTCCACTAGGATCCCATAGTACCTGATTGGCACGGTAATGTTCTTTAATGACCAACGTCTTGGAATCGACATCGTAAAACTCCAGTGTGCCCGATGCGGAATCCCCCAGAGCGGCCAGGATGACAGTACGACCGGCAGGACTCCAAAAGATACAATTGCACTGCTTTCCTTCCAATGTTTCCACTAGGTTCACCTCGGCAACAATTTGCTTCTCTTTCCCACCACCCTTCTTACTACCACCACCACCCTTCTTCTTCTCCAACTCAATCGTCTTGAACATGTCGTAGAATGTGACATTCACCTTGGTACTCGTTGGATTTTCCGCGTGGATAATGGCAAATCGTGAACCCTGAGGTTCCCACGCAAAGGACATGACGGCATCTTTCACATCGAGCATTTCCACAGGAACACCGGGTTCATTCACCCTAAACAGCTCCAGATTGTTATACAATGTCTTCTTACTCTTGGTATGTCGTGTTACCTTGACACCCAAGTAATGTCCATCCTCCTGCCATACCATACTACACTTGGTAACATTGAATAAATTCTTCTGACGTAGCTGTTTGCGACTGGGTAGTTCGACCAGATCGACGTGCGCTGGTTGATTTTTATGCTCGGGTGCCCAGTAGGCAATAATGTTGGACTTGGGACTGAATTGGAATTCGTGTATACCATCCGCGGCCAGAGAGCGTTTGTCGAGAAGTTTCATTGAGGGTGTTTCAAAGACGGAGATTAGATCTTTTCCCATCCGAGCGAGATACTTGTCATCATGACTCCATTGGAAGGGTGGTGGTGGTGGTGGAGGCAGTATCTCCTGATCATTGTTGTTCGAGGAGTCTGGATCCAAAAAGTCCTTGGGATAGAGTGGAAAGGTCCGTAGGCATGTGCCGCTCTGAACGGAGAATATCTTAATGGCCGCTGGATCTCGTTTGTTCATATTATTTGTCAATAAATAATTCTCCTGCGGGGAGAATAGCACAAACTCCACACCGGGGGCAGAGAATCGTTCGAGCTTTTCAAAGCTCTTCCCTCCCCACAATACCACGCCCTTGGCTGGGACAATGGTAGCAAAGTAGGACCCCTTGGGACTCCATTGGACATAATTGTCGCACCAATTGACACCCGCCTTCTTTTCACGCGCACCATCGTAATCTAACACGGGATCACCACGTGCATAGTTCCAATAGATGGCTGTCTCCTTCCCATGACGAATGGCGAATTGATCTCGTTGACTGGGATCCTCGAGCCAGCTCATGGTATTGGGACGTTCCTTGAACGGTTCTGGTTCCGGTTGGCGGAACTCCGTTTCTGTCACGGTAGATAGATGCGAGGCACGTTCGTACATGGTCACACGGATAGAATGATTCTTATCAAAATTGTAATCCTGTAGCACTTCAATGGCCCGTTTGGCATCTCCCGCCGATGCATATTCGACAAAGGCACATCCGGCTGTATTGCCCTCCGAAGTGGTGGGCATGTAAAATCCCGTGTAGTAGTCCTCACATCCTTCATAGGATGCCAAGGCACCAATGCGTGAGACTAGTTTGAGCACTACCTTGGCCAGCTTGTCGACTTTGGATTCGGGTACTTTGGGCAAGCCGGTCATGACGACACATCGATCGAAGGCGTTGTCGATGGGAGGGTATTTGGGTTGAGGTTCGAGGGGGGCGTCGGAGAAGTACCCGTCGAGGGAGGCGGCCTCGTCGGCGAGAAGATCATCGTTGGCAGAGTTGATCGGGGCCATGGTT
>JALLBK010000600.1:0-11526 GCA_036940085.1 Discostella pseudostelligera | reverse complement strand
TATTTTCGACAGTTTTCTGATTTGGTCTAGAAATGACCACCTGTCATATTCATATATCAATAGGCTTACTGTTGTTCCCAGTCGATTGAATGGGACGAGTATATCAGCTGAGGAGTGGAGGGATAATGTGCGGCTGAGATACAATCTCCAGCCAATTGATATGCCAGATAGATGCGATGGATGTAACTGCCAGTTGACTGTCGAGCATGCTCTGTCATGCAAGAAGGGTGGACTGGTGCATATTTGACATGATGATGTTGCTGATGAGTGGCGGTACCTCTGTGGAACTGCTCTCTCCTTTGGGCGAGTTGAATGCGAACCGAGAATATATTCCAGCGTTGGCCGTCTAGTGCGAGAGGTAAGTGAAGCAGCTGAAACACCGGCAGCTGGGGAGAGGGATGAGATGCAAACAACCGGGGAGCGAGGGGACGCAGGCGTTCATGGTTTCTGGCAGAGGCAACGTATGGCCATCTTTGATGTGCGCATTACTGATACCGATGCACGGTCGGCTCGAGGTCGGGATTACACCAAAATTCTGGCAGCGCATGAGAAGGAGAAGAAGGATAAGTACCTTGATCCTTGCCATCAAATGCGAAAGAACTTCACTCCGCTGGTCTACATTGTAGACAGTATTGCTGGTCGCGAGGCAAGGAATGCGGAGAGGAGATTGGCAGCTCATCTGGGGACAAAGTGGAAGAAGGGATACTCAGAGATGGTTCACTATGTTCGGGTAAGGATGGCGTTGGCTGTGGTGAGGGCGAATAGCCTTCTCCTCCGTGGCAGTAGAGATTGGCAATGACCTCCTCAACCATGCATCGCCAATGGGTCTGCATTGCTTGATTGGCAGACCAGGCAAGACAGGTCATAATCCTCTGTCTTGCACCACTTGCTCATCACCAACTGCCTACCACCAATGCAACAAAACTCACTAATGATTCACAAGCAGCAAATTGGGATGATGGAATAACTCCATCGAAAATGGGAATGGCAAACTACTTCGTCTGTTTGCATTGAAATGCATAGTCTAAACTAAATCGGATGTATTCCATGAATTTTTTTTTAATCAACATGGGTGCAAAGTAGTTGGGAGGACTTGTGAGGAGGGAGGACTTGGCTCCTTGTTCCTTGTCTTTACCCTCCATCACCTTGGATTCTCATTTTTGCTCCTGCTCTGGTGCTGGCTGGCCTCATCCTTAGCACAGCCTCCTTATCTAGTAGAGAGCACTTCTTGCATCTTCCTCAACACAGTACACCCTGCTGCTGCTCTGCTTCATGGAGGATTTCTCAGAATTGTTCTCAACCTCATTGATCTCAATATGTACTCCTCCTCATCATCCTGAATATCTTCTCATCATCCTGCATCCTGCTGCTTTCTGCTCAGCAGAGCAATTCCTCCTCATTCTCAGAATCCCATCATGTCCTCAACAACCTCGCTAACATCAAGGTCACAATAATCAATAATCATCAATCCTCTCAGCATCACTGCTCCTCCTTCTTCTCTTTTTACATTATACAATCGACTTCATACTTCATACTCCAGATGTCCCTTGATGGAGTGCAGCAATCTCAGCTTTAGTTGACTCTCAGCAAGACCACCATCTGCTACTCTAATTATCCATCATCAGACTTCTGCCTCTTCTCATCCTTGTCATTGGCCTACTGGTGACCAACAGCAAAGGAAGACCTACTCCTAGTTTGTAGGGGAGGCAGCGCTGTGAATTTGCAACACCTCCTGGAGAAGAAAACCATTGGGAATGAGAACAAGGAGATGCAAACAGTGGGACTGATACTGAGGATGATACTGAGGAGGAGATGAAGCCAGCAGGTCCCAGGTCCCAGGTCCCAGGTCAGCAGGAGGAGTATGAGATGATTGAGATTGCCATGGATGCTGAGCATCAAAGCACTGAGTACTAGTATTGCATCAAGAATGATAATGACGACAACCATGGTCATGATAACAACAAGGACAGGACAACAAGAACAAGTACAATGATGCTAACACTAACATAGAGAAGGAGGAGGGAGAAGGAAAATGATGAATGATGACAAGGACAAGGGATGGGGGATCATGATCATGCTGCAGCTGATGAGGAGCAAAATAGAGGGATCAACCATGTGAGAAATGCAAGTCACCGTTAGATGTTAGACGTGTTAGATGCAGTATGGTGGTGCAGCAGGAGTGCAGTATCATGGTAGTAGCTGTTTAGGCTGATTCCTGATTCTGAGCATAAGGAGAGAATAGTAGTATTGGTAGGAGGAGTCAAGCAAGCAGCATGAGAGAGGAGCATGGCAAGAATTGACAATGATGATAAGTACTAAGATAGTACCAGTACCACATACCATGACTACCATTTGGTGACAAGTGACAATAGACAAAGAAGCTGAGTCGTATGAAGATAATGCTGAGGGGGATAAGGAGGAGGAGGATGGTAAGGGGGGAATGCTGAATGATGCTGAGGGTTCTCTCCTTCTCCTCCTCATGAAGAGTAGCTGAAGTAGTACTAGAAAGCAACAAGGAGCAGCAGCAAGACATCATATGATGACGAGGATGAGAAATGAGGAGAACAACTTGTTATTAAAACTGATGTCATTATTCTGAGTCTGAGGATACAATAAGCAAGGATGCTGAGTATGACAATGGACAGTTTGAGTCTGATGATGCTGAGAGAAGAATGGGTGTTACACGTAGGTGAGGATAGGAGAGAGATGCCACGTGGAATGGTTAAGAGGTTAGACTGTGGCTAGCAAAAACCACGTGGAAGGCGACCAACTCAACTTGTGTGTGACGCCCAACAGACGAAGACTCCCAAAATCCAAAATCTCGACGCCAGACAGACGAATATTGGTGGGCCGGACAGACTCGAGAAGGAGAAAATCCAATCAAATTCAAATTTATACGTAGGAATTAGTAAATACATTGTGAATTCAAATCCGTTGCTTGCCTCCTTCCTTTATTATCGACGACCTCGACAAAACAACACCATCGCGGCGGTGACGGGTGACGGCGACGACGGCACAGTAGCAGTAGCAGTAAAACATCCCTTCACTCTCTCTCACTCTTCCCCAACCATGGCAACCGCAACATCCTCCTCCTCATCTGACACAACATGTCAAGTCCGCGTAGGCGTACGCGTCCGTCCATTAACCTCCAAGGAAACCAGTGAGGGTGGCAAAGTCGTCATCGAAGCCAACCCCTTCGACCGCAGTATTACCCTATCCAAACGAAAATTCACCTACGATTGTGTATTCAATTCGAATATATCACAGACGGAATTGTATGAGGATGTAGCTCCGCCATTATTGGAGGCTTTTTTGGGTGGATATAATGCCACTGTCATTGCGTATGGGCAGACGGGGAGTGGGAAGACGTATACGTGTGGTAGTGAGGCGCATGGCGATGATGATCATCATCATAATGGCAATCATTATTTTCAGAGCAGTAGCAACAACAGCGAGGGCTTGAATGAAAGTGCTGGATTGATCCCGCGATTCATGACGGATATATTTGCATCATTGATTCGGCGGAAGGAGGCGTCAGAAAAGGCAGTCTTTCAATCATCAACTTCGTCAGCTGGTGGTGCCGGTGGTAGTGGTAATCAAATGGCGGATGCTCTCATCGATTTCAAAGTCTCTGCATCCTTTCTTGAAGTCTACGGTGAAGATATTCACGATTTATTAGATGAAGATCGCATATCGCTTCCTATACGTGAAGATTCAAATGGAGAAGTCGTTGTCCGTGGATTGAAATCTACCTCTATTACCAGTGACGTAGAGGCCATGAATGTTTTGAATACTGGAACATTGAATCGAACCACTGCAGCAACATTGATGAATGTTACTTCCAGTCGATCGCATGCCGTCTTTACTGTGAACCTACAGCAAATGACGCGCAGTGGTGGTGCAACCGATGGTGTCGATGTCACGACTACTTCTCGATTTACATTTGTGGATTTGGCAGGTAGTGAACGGATGAAAAAGACTGGTGCAGAGGGAGAGAGGGCGAAGGAGGGAATTCGAATTAATGAGGGACTCCTTGCGTTGGGGAATGTGATTAATGCGTTAGCTGACGAAGAGCGCTTCGTGAGAGGTGAAAAGATTCATGTGGTAAGGTTTCATTAGTTTGGTTTTCCCATCGACTGGATTTCAAATGCTCTCCATCTATTCTGACGATGATCTCTCCGATATCTCATACCTTTGCAACCCCATCATTTTATTTAGCCATATCGACAGTCGAAATTGACGCGTCTCTTGCAGGATGCATTGGGTGGCAACAGTCAAACCCTTTTCATGGCCTGCATTTCTCCCTCGGACACCAACGCCAGCGAGACTCTTTCGACATTGCAATATGCCAACCGAGCACGGAATATAAAGAACGCTCCCACGCGAAATGTCGACGCTACTGCGTTGGAATTACAGAGATTGCGCACTCTGACACATTTGCTGAAATGTGAACTGATTAAGCAACGGTTTGATGATGGGTCGGGTGATGCAGCGGTCGCGGATCCAGAACTTGAGAGGGGCGAGGGTTCAGTGCAGTATCAAGATATTGGCGTGGTGGACGAAAAACTCTTGTTGCGAGAGGATGTGGTTGCATACATGAACAAGATTGATGAGAAGCTATACGAGTTGAGTGGTAGTTCGGCCTCCAATGTAAGCATGACTTTCCCAACGAATTCTAGACCATCCACTACCGGTGCATCCCGACCGCCAGCACTTCCCTCTACGTCTTCCTCCGATGAAATAAGTGGCGTGAAATCCGTCCTAGCTTCCAATATACAAGTTGCGCCGGGATCGAAATCTATTCCAATTCCAACGAAAAATGAAGGCAGCGCCGAAGCTTTGATTTTGGACTTTAACCCCGAAGAAGACATGCAAATTATTGATCAACTTCTAGAGCTACAGCAACACGAGCAAAAGTTTCAAGAAGGGCAGAAGAACGATCAGGGCCGTTTGGATGATATGGAGGGTGAGATTGAAGCGCAAGAGGGTCGACTGCTCCAGCTGCGTGATCATCTCAAAGTGTACCACAACATGAAGGATAAGTACGAGCAGTTGATGCGCGAGGTGCAAAATTTGGAATCGGAGAAACTCGCGCTTGCCGAGCAGCTTGAGAAGGCACAAGTGGATCCGACGAAGGGGTGTTCCGAGGCAATTAAGGCGAAGCTGCAAAAAGTCGAGGAAGGACTCGCTAGTGCCCGCTCTGAAACGCGGAAGACCCAGCAAATGTACCGATTGGCAGAGCAAGAGGCTCAGAAATGCAAAGTTCTCGAGCGGAAGATCCAGGATCTCAAACAGGCAAAGGTGAATCTGATGAAGAAGCAACGGGAAGATGCCGCTAAGCACAAGGAGTTCACAAATCAAAAGACGGCAGAGATACATGCATTAAAGCGAAGAGAGAAGAATGCGGATAAAAAGATATCAAAGATGGAAACGGAGTGTCAGAAGTACAAGGCAAATTTGGAACGGAGCAGGTCGCAGTGCGATAAACTCTCGGATAAGCTCAAACAGACCGAATCGCATTTGATGAGACTTCTCACAAAGAAACGGAATACCATGTATCGGCACACTATCGGCTCGCGTCAATCAATGCTTGCAGAACGTCATCCTACTTTTGAGAAAATCGAGCAGTTTGCGCCGTTGAATGAGGAAGTGCAATCGATCAAATTCTTATTAGATAAAACTGTCTCGGATTGTGTGACGTTGTCTCAGAATAAGGATGCCTACGAGTCCAAAGTTATAGAGCACGGGAAGCTGATGCAAGCAATGGCCAAGGAGGCGAAGCACCTTCATGGACTACGACAAGAATATAAATCTGCCGATCACGAGAGTGTCGAGGGCCTGACGATTCAAATAAATGAACGCGAAGACACGGTGCAAGATTTGCAGTTGCAAATCGAGTTTCTTGAGGATGATATGGAAAATCTGAGAGAAAAGTTCCCCCAAATCGAAAGCCAACTATTCGAGGATGACACAACGGACGAGAACGGACATGCGTTGAAAATGATTGCCAAGCTTGATGGACCTGTGCTTCGAACCCTACTCTGGAAGCTTATGGAATCATACATTGCTGTAGAGCTTCAATGCCGCAATGCGAAAGCCATGTTGGATAAGAAGGAATCGACATTGAAAAGCTTTGAAAACGAGGTGCATACGCAACATAAGAGAATTGATGCACTAGCAACAAGCTTGGATCGCCGGCGCACTCTCGACGGTCAGAAGCTTGATCCTGCTGATGTAATCCGTGACTTGGAGCAGAAATTGGACACCTGCATTATGGATAGAAAGACGTTGTCCACAGAGCTGGAAACAACACGGGATGCTCTTACTTTGTCGCAAGTACAGCACGCGCAAACCGAGGAGAGGCTGGCCCTACTGCATTCTCAGCAAAAGCTCACAGAATCATCCGAAGAAACTCAACAAATATTGAGACAACTTCAGGATATCCTAGCGTGTATCGGTGTACCGGTGGAAGATCGCGACACTGTTCGCCAAAGATTAGAAAATTGCGTTGATGATGCGTGCTCGAACATGATCAGTGAAGCCACCAAGTTGCGCGACGACAAGTTACAACAAGTCAATTTAAAGCGTGATCGTCTCGCGGAAATGTGCGCGTTACTGGGAGTAGAGCAGCCACATGTCGATAACGACCTGCGACAATTTCCGGAGTCTCTGAATGAGCAGCTCAACTCTCTTGATCAACAGCTCAGTATGATTCAGCCTCAATACCGAGGCGCTGTTGATCGACACAACCAACTCGCGAGTGATGCGGAAAATCTAACTATGGATTTGCAACTCGGAAGTAGTGACATCAGCAGCAATCTCCAAAAGCTGCTGCGAAATCGAAGGCCTGGGCCGGCTAAGAAGAAGAAGAGGATCTCCGTACTCTCAACACAGAATCGAATCAGCATGGAGGCATCCAGAGAAACTCGCGCCAAACTGCTAAAAAATGTAGCACATATGATGAAGGGCTTGCAGACCATTGAGGAGTCATCCACTGAAATTGATGATCACGAACCTCTTCATCGAGAAATGTCGCCACAACGCTCTGGAGATGACGGAAGCCTCCCGCTCGAGCCTGATAGTTTAGCATCATCATTTTTAGATGTTTGCGAGAAGGATATCAAGAGATTGCGATTACTCAAATCAGAGCGACTTCTTGCCAACGCTGAGACCTGCGAGAACATCAATAGTGCTGCCAGAGAGATGCATGTGAGGAGCGATGAATTATCGACAATTATTCTACACAGTCTCAAGAAGCGAAAGCGAGGGGTGCCACATTGGTGGAAGGATGACATCGCCATGGAAGTATTCGCTGCTCTTTCCAAGAAAGCTTCTATCTTGGTGCACACCGCATTTACGAATCACCTAAATATCATCTTCGATGCAATTCAAGTTATTTGTCACGGAAGGAAACTTCTATCTGATACTCTAGCGAATGTCATCAACGATAGCCACGTCGCGTTTTTGCCGACCGCTCAAGGATGTGGCATGGATGTCGGTGACTTGGCTCAAAATTTACACGAAGCTTTATTCAACCTGCCTCCGCTTTCGAAAGAGTATGTCAAAGCATGCATTGACGAAATGCAGATGCTCGTAACGGCAGCTGAATCTGTTGCTCAAAGTGAAATCGAAACACTGACTGTGCTGTGGGAAGGGTTGAATCTATCATCGAGTGAACGCGGTCGATTCTGGGCGGAACTGGACCAAATGACGTCAATGATTGAGTTAAGCACTGAAAGCCCCTTCGACTCAATACTCGAAGAGTGTCAAGAGGAAGTTGAGGAGTGGGTGCTACAATTTTCGATGGAGGCCACGAGAGTGCAGAGAATTCTTGGTGTCAGGGTATTCAAGCTCAGTAGAGTTCACCAAGAAGTTGAGAAGTTAAAACGCACTCAAGACGCGAAGAATGGAATCATGTCTTTGAACGCTGAACTGAACCTACTAAGTACGAAACTTGCCGACTTTGAGGAGAATGCTTGCAAAAAGGAACGTCTTCTGAATAAAAAGGCCAACAGCTCATCGTTACTGGGGGAAGAACGCTTCCGTAAGCAAATGCAGTGCATGTTTGTCACGAAGCTAGAAGCACTACGTCAAATGCTCAACGATTGGGAATCCAACGAGGGAAAAATCGAAGATGAGGACATGCTGAGCGAGGTCGTCAAAGGCATGCTCCAAAATTCACATCGGATAGAGGCATGGATGAATGAGAAAACGAGCTTGATGCATTTAAGGACAACACGACAAAGCGCTGCTCTCAACCCTTCTCGAGCGACGACCAGCAACCGACCAATGTCTAGCTCAGGCAGCGCAAGAGTTGGTGCGATCTCATCTCGACCGGACATTGCTCCTAAGGGAAGCAAGCAGATGACAATGCGAGCTAGCTCAGCATCGACATTAAATGGCAGACAATTGAACCAACGAGAGGCGCGCCCAGTGAGATCTACAAGCGCTGGCCATCATTCGCGATCGAATAAAGCATCAATTCCACCAAAGCTGGCAGAACTTAATGGTGACTCATCTGAAAACCAGAAGCGCAAGGCCTTATCTTCATCCAGCATGAATGCTGCGCAGCAGGAAGAGACAACGAAACGCGCATCTTCGAGAATTAACGATACCGAATCACCCGCGATGCTTCCGTTTGGAAATATTCTCGCAGATATTCCCAGCGAGAAGGAAAATGATACTTTCTTTCATAACATCTAATGCTAACCTACATTTTTCTACAGAAACGCTTCACAAGTCAACATTACCGTCAACATTTTGAACAGTCAGCGTGCCCTGCTGTGTGTTCACATCGACATGAACTTTGACGAATTGGAATTCACGAGAGTACACACCCTTCGACTCCTCGACATATTTTCTTATTGGCTTGCCTAACTTGCGAGTTATTGCATCAAAACGATTATTATCAAACACTGACTTCGCGCCTGGTCTGCCATCTACTCCCAAGTGGAAAGAAAAATATGCATACGGTTCGACGACGAGTAAAAAGCACCCCAGAGGATAGTCAATGTATTTTAGATCATTCAGAAAGTCATATCTGTCAGATAATTTGTCGATAGCATTGTAGATTTCCATATCAAGCATGTGTGGACCCGCATTCAACATGATCATTTGTCCCTTTTCTAGTGCATCGCTCATGAGCTTTAAAGTCCTTGCAACAAATCGAGGATCAATCCAATTCTCCAGGTAGGACCCATCAAGACACACTGCTCGAGAAAATCATTCAATTGTCGAAAGTTAGTAATTGTTTCACATGCAAGAAACACCATCACCGCCATCAACTATGACACAGGTAGATGCGAATTACTCACTCATATTCTTGACATTGCCATCTGGAAATCCATACGCTCGTAGGACATTGCCAATCAAGATTTTGCCTGGAGGAAGCCTCTCTCTCAGCTGCCTTGCCGTCTCAAAATATGCATCACCATTGTTCTTGTCTGGCAAATCGCCTCGATTTACTTTACATAATCCATCGATAAAAATTCCATCAATCTCAGCATGTGACAACATATCTAGTGCTCGTTGGATCCACCACTCTCAAAAGGCGACATTGGTATGATTGTATGAAGTGAATTTACCCCTCCAGAGATAAGGACTATTAGTGTTGGGATCCATCATCAACCATTCCACCTTGAAGTGATCATTTGCTGCATAGCCTCCATAGTGAACCATGGAATTTAGGTAGAACAGAATTTTGACATTACCATTGAGCGCTTTGATCTGCTTCGCCGCCTCCAGCGAGCCCTTCTCCACCGAGCCATAAGTTTCGTGACCATTGAATTTCTCAAGCATGACTACATCCTGATTAGAGAGTACTTTAATTTGATCGGGATGATATCTGTCTGCCCTTCGAATCGGAACCCAGGTTCGTACATGATCCCATGACCACTCAGGAAAAATAGATTGTTTGTCGTCGTTCACCGCCGAATCTTCTGGCTTGGATGTGTTCGTGATTCCGGATATGGAGTGTGATTTTGCATCGTCTGATTGACACTCATCGATGTTAGGGAATGGCTCACCCTCATCGCCAGGAAAGTTGGGCGTCCGATGGCTCGTCATGGTCGAGGTCGAATGGCATGGATCTGTAACAGCTAGATCTGTAACAGCTAGATCTGGCTCTCTGTGGTGTTGCCACCTTAGTTGGTCTCCACTTGCTCCCTTTCCCCTAAGCTAGGATTGTCGAGGTCAAGATCTAAGCACTTTCAAGTCCCCTGCGTTCCGACCAACACCGGTGGTGTTGCCACCTTAGTTGGTCTCCACTTGCTCCCTTTCCCCTAAGCTAGGATGAAGTCGTAGGTGTGTATGTGAGTCGTTGGTATGTTTGGTGGCTATAGTAGGCGTGGTAGTCTGATGTGTTGGCAAAAAAGGGGGACTTTACTAGCAAAGCCACACCTTTGTGCCCCGGTATGGCTCAAGTATCCAATCGGTAGTTGAGCCATGATCCGCCATAGGCCAAAAAAGAAGGAAGGGAATGGAAGGGAAGGGTGGGTTAAAAAGAAAAGGAATAGAATATAACCGGAAGGCGACGCCGAAGGGTGGTGGTGTCAGCGTTGAGGTACTAAATGGTTTGGGATGATTGTGTACATACCCGCGGAGAGCATTTGTCGAGCGTAGTTGCGCATGAGCGGGTAGGCTTGAACGTGGAGGTATCGTAGCATTTCGTCTGATCGCCAGCGACCAATGAGGCGGATGACATCGGGGTCGACTTTTGCCAGAAGGAGAGCGGTTGCACCCGCTGCACGTAGGCAGCGGGCAGACACTTCATGCGGAAGAAAACCAAGCGATGGGCCGAGGTAAGTGACGGATTCGCGGATGCAGTCGGTTAAGACTGAAGGTGTGACAGGGTGTGTGGTGTTGAAAACGCGGGCTAGTGGGGTAGTGCCCGGCGCCGAGTGTTGACGGAGGTAGAGGACTCGGCGGATAATGGCTTGAACCGGACAAACGTAGGGGTCACCACTGCATGCCAGCCCAATAACTTCTCCACGAACTCCATTTTTCTGGTTGGTGAAAGTGAGGGAAGCAAATCGTGCCTGGCGAAGCTGTTCAATGGGTGCAGTAAGAAGGTGGATGCGGGTGTCACCAATGAAAAGTTGGATGTCGTCAAGGCGGAAGGGATTTCTGTCATTGTCCGTGTATTCGCCTGGTCGAAGGAGGAAGAAGAAGGCCATGATGATCATGTCTGCAGCCGCACGGTAGGTGGCGTCGTGGCTGGCGGAGGTTTGCGCTAAGACAGCAATGCGGCGGATGACAGTGATTGGGATGGGTTTCACTCGGAGAGGTGCAGGGTCGGTGGTTTTCCATGCTTTTAATGTTCGTTGAAGGCGGAAGTCGATGGAGTGTGCAGAGTTTAAGCGTGGGTCGTGGGCCCCCACCTGTAAGAACGTCTGGGCAACATGCCGTACGTAATCTTCAACCGATCGAGACTTGATGGGATTGCCGTGGGCTGCAAGTTCTCCAAGACGAACTCGGTGGGCGAAGATTTGTAGGAAAGGTATTTTGTCTTGGAAGGCTTGGAGAAGG
>JALLBK010000599.1:0-29275 GCA_036940085.1 Discostella pseudostelligera | reverse complement strand
AAAGTACCAATGAGCTTTACGTGGCTAGCTGCTGCTAGCTGCGCAGCGGCTAGTTTCAAATTTGAATTTCAAATTTGAATTTCAAATTTGAGTTTCTCGGATATGAATAAGTTGTACTAGATCCTTTGTGTGTAGAAACACATCAAAAGTCCCTTGGGACGTCACCATCACCAACACTCCGCCCACCCACCGTGACGGCCATCGACCACCGCCTCCCCTCCCAGAGTCGACGATGACGGCGACAGTGCACGGCACTGTTCTACTGCCAGATGACCATAATAGCAATGCCCGTGGCGTGCTGTAAATGTAAATCTATCATCTACTCATCGTCAAGAATATTAGGATTGGGAAGATCGAGTGCATCAGCAAAAGTGATCGGGCATGGGAAACCTTGCCGTCACCTATCACAACCACGCGCTGTACCGTCCACTGACAATTTATTATCCGATGGACAAGTAATAACATCCGAAAAGGAGGGCGCTGTGTCCCCTTTAATTCGCTTTCAGTCGGCAGATATTCGCTACCCTCGACCTATTCTTGACTATGGATTACGTGGACTGCATAATGATGACTGTGTCAATATTGACAGGGACCTCTTACTTGAGAGCCAAGATAGCTTAGAAACGAATCAACGAGGCAAGCAACTACATCTTCAGCAAAATTTTTGGAGCAAAATTCATCAACTTCATGATTCGCATCGGGTTGATCTCAACATATGGCCTAATCTGGAGTGCAATTCTGGAGGTGGGGGTCATGTAGTGTTGGGGAGGAATGCATCCGGCAAAACTCTGCTATCGCGTTCAATTGTACAGTCATGGAGGAGCATTCCTAATCAGAGCGTCGACATCAACCAAAGCGATACTGCGAACAATACATATTTGCACTCCGGTAGTATTACAATTCACAAACAAAACTCAAGCAAAAACCGAAATCATCATTTCCTCTCCCATGTATCCTTCGACTCACATTCCGACCTCCTCCTCGACAAAAACTCAACCACTGTCCATCGTGCGCTTATCCCATCAGGGGGTAATCGATTGTCTCCAACTGCACAATTTCTAACTGTCCGACTTGGTATGTTTCCATTGTTGCATCGTCGTGTCGACACACTTTCCACGGGAGAGATACGACGTGTCTTACTCGTACGAGCATTGGTCTCCAAGCCAGAACTTTTGGTGTTAGATAATGCATTTGACGGTCTTGATGTTCGTGGTAGACTTGGATTGCAGGATATTATAGAACGAGTATTGAAGGGCTTTCGAATGGATATTTTAGTTCAAGGTATAAATGCCAAGGATACTGCACGGACACAGGTGTTACTGTTGACTCACCGACCTGAGGAGATAGCAGATGGGTTTGGGAGAGTTACATTTATAGATAAGGGAGTTGGTAATGGGATGAGAACGGAAGAGCGAAGGGGAAGGAAAGGCGAAGAACTAGTCAGATCGCTAGTGTTAAGGGATGGTGGAAAAATGAGTAGTATCGGTTCTGGAGATGTGATTTCAGGCAGTCGTCTTCCGAGCAATGTCGACATACTGAGTTTTTGGGAGCACGACAGATCGAAGAGGGATGCATCCAATACTGTGCGCAAGGATGTACTGCTTCAATCACAAAATTTGAAAGTAACCCGTGATGGTACTAACATCCTCTCGCATCTAAATTGGACGGTGCAACGAGGTGAACGATGGCACCTGGCAGGCACCAATGGTACGTGCTGACAATCAAAGGTTTGATTTCTGTGGAATTTCGTGTTCAATCATTTCCAATTGTCACACAATCGCTTTCACTAGGTGCCGGCAAAAGCACGGTGGGTAGACTTGTGCTCAGAGCGAGCATGAACAACAATATTGAAAATGATTCTCTTACAGATAAGGGCGATGCAATTGTGTCAGATGGAAGCCTGAGTGTCGTACCGTCGATAACATCAAACGCTTACCTCGCAAGGGGAGGGGTCAGCTGGGTCTCCACTGAACTTCACTTGCACTCAACACACAATTGGGGAAACCTTCTTGTTCGCGAAATATTGCTGAAGGGGGCGTCATTCATGTTCAATGCAGATCGAAATCGCAAAGATGATTATACAATCGATTACTCTGACAATTCAGTGAACATAGAAATTGCAACGACGGCTGCATGCTGGCTTGGGCTTCTTGACAATCAGATCGACAGTATCAACAACTCATTCCTTGCTAGACCATTTGCTTCACTGTCTCAAGGAGAACAAAAATTACTCCTCGTAGCATCGGCAATCGCCCAACGTCCATCTCTTCTGGTACTGGACGAACCATGCCAAGGTCTTGACTTGTGGAACCGCGCGATTTTACTGGATCTTATCGAGAAAATATGCAATTATACTGACATGAGTTTGATATATGTCACTCATCACGAGGAGGAATTGATCCCGTCCATTACTCATAGACTTTGCTTTGATGATGGGAAAGTGACATATTGCGGTGTGCGGTGTGTTGCGAGGTGAAAAGTAGGTCAACTGAGTGAATACTAACCTCCGCTTCACATGTTGTTACACCCATGGTGTAACGCCCTTTCCTTTGAGGTCACTGACCACCCATTTTCATCTCATCGTGATGTTTATCCACAATTGTAGGATCCAAGACCCAAGCCTTATTTTATGCCGACTTCGGAATTTGAATACTCCACGTGGCATTTGATGGTGGATGCAGGCTGCAGTTTGAAATATCCTCCACGTGTACACTCCACGTGGCATTTGATAGGAGTGAATGGTGAATGGTGGTTATCGCTTATTACTACAGTGCTAGAGTATTGTGCG
Organism: Discostella pseudostelligera; assembly: GCA_036940085.1. Lineage (NCBI taxonomy): Eukaryota > Bacillariophyta > Thalassiosirophyceae > Thalassiosirales > Thalassiosiraceae > Discostella > Discostella pseudostelligera. The sequence continues at coordinate 26,487 of JALLBK010000599.1, read as the reverse complement.
CCAAGTTTGTTCGCCCTACACGTGGAGGTACGTGTGCGGTTCCTACTTGGGATCATCGTGACAGGGTTTCCTCCACAAAGGGACAATATGTCCGTCCGTCGAGGCATGATGTATTGGCTTATCAGATATCTTCCATCTCCCATCCACCACACACAAAACACAGAACATCACACACTATCACACATCACATTATCGAACCATGGCCGCCGCCGCCATCACCATCAGCATATCTCCGACCCCACAACTCCTACCCTTCCAACCGCTTAGTCGCTGATAGTCTACTTACGCAATAGGCTACAAGCATAAGTAACAATTGTCGTCAATGGAAGGATACTCACAAAGTTATGGAAAGCGAGATTAGGTGGCTGAACTCCTCGTCACCACTACAATATTGCCACATGATGAAACGAATATGAATATGTTGATGTTGACACCGTATCTCCTTGACTTCATCGTAAGGATATATTATCATGAACTACCTTTTTATTCAAAATCTGGCACCAAAAGTTCGATATTGATGAAGTGATAGATCAGCGAAGTTTTGATGATGGAAACAGCCAATACTCCATGCCAATGCAAATATGGACAGCATTATCTTCTACCCATATCTCCTCGACTTCATCGGATTTGAATTATATCATGAGCTACATTTCTACACAACAACCAACATTATTGGACCGATATTGACGAAGTTATGGCTCGGCAAACTTTGGCTCTGATATCCATCATCGCAGCATTGATTTTCGCCGAGCCATAACTACAACAATATCCACCTCTGGCGGAAATTTTTACATAGAAATGCAGATAATGATGTCTTCTATCGACTGTACAAATATTGTTTTTGGATAAAAAGAGGGAGTCTATTGGTGTAGCTTGCAGTGGCATGGTGCCGATTTTGCCATGTCCACCTACACAGGACCATATCTTCTTAGGCACATTGAGTTTTTCATTAACTCTTTCATTACCTGATCGTATATTAATCTATCTAATAGGATGCCAATTATTGTCTGCAGTAACGAAGAGGAAGAGTTCCATTACCATTCCCTCTCGAGGCATTCCATTCATCAATGGAATTGAAAAAAGTGGTGGGAGATGGCCAATTGTTTTGGCAAGCCAGGTTCGTTTGGCGAGTTTTACCTACCCAAAAGAAGATCGCAGGACGAAAATCCTACTCTTTATATGGTCATTGCAGCATAACCATAGGACCTCATAGACCAATACGAAGCCGCCCTGTAGACAGTTTTGGCAACAACCGCATGAAAGCTGAAAAGCAGGAGAATTGTCCTGAGATTTCACCAAAATCCTACGTAGGAATCCTGCTAATCTGGACTAATGAGTATTGACGGTACACAAGCGATGATCGCCAGAGCAAGATAAGATCGGAGATCGGAAAAGATTGCGGCTTGCGGCTTATATAAATAATTATGGTTTATGTTCTACGGAACTAATGGGGGTTGGCAGGCTGTATGGGAATTGCGGCTTATCAAAATCAAAAGTATGGGGAGTAGTTCTTTCGTCGCATTCGCCATCAGCAATAATAATTCAACATAACAAGCAAAGAGCCCAGCACCCACCATCAATGCAACCGAGAACAAAATCGCCAAGGAGTACAACACCAGCTTTCACAGCCAGCGACTCGACGTCGGTCGTCCTCGAGAGTCGTCGTCGACGAAATACCCCCCGACGATTTCTGTCCTGCTCGTTTCGTACACCATCAAGAACAACAATGCGCTACTCCAATGGAGCTGTAATACTGCTAGCGTCAGTGTTCGCTGCTGCTATCTTCGTCTTTGTCCCGCCCCCGACTACAACTACTACTACTAATCCTCCTGCTGCTGACGATCTACAACAAGAGGAGAAAAAGGTGATGCTGTGGCTGCTAACGCGGGCATTTTGTCCAGTCCTGCTGCTGATACTGCTTTCAATGTCTTGTCTACTGGAAGAAGCAATAACGAGGATACTGCTACTACTGCGGCTTGCAAAGCAGGGTATTTCTATTGCGTTAATGACAATGTTGTTGATAGTGCAACGGGTATTGAAACTGGAAGCACGTGTGACGTCGCCTGCGGAGGGTCGAGTTCTTCTTGTTGTTTTGGTGATAGGGCATGCAAAGGCTTCACTGGCAAAGTTTGCAACAACGGAAGCTGCAACGGAAAAATGGCTTGTTATAGTGCACCAATCGATTCTGTTGTGAATAGCTGCCATGATGAATTTTTGTGCATGTCTGCTGGGAGGTTTGGTTCGATTGGGGCCGTAGTGAACTCATGCCATGGAGCGCAATCGTGCAATGTACTTGGATTCAGAGGGTCTGTAGGAGTGCTTCAAGACTCCTGCAACGCATACAAAAGCTGCTGGCAAGTCGCGTTCTCTCCGGAAGCAAGTATCGGTAACATGACTTCGTCCTGCAACGCTGAGATGGCATGCTACAAAACAGCAAAGAACGCGTCAATTACATCCCATGTGAATAATTGTTGCAATGCAGTAAGTGAATGCAGTATTAGTGCAACCAAATCCACACTTCCAGCTCAATGTGGGGTACAATAACTTCTCAAATGCGACAATTCGTGCAGCATGCTTCTACTTGAGGTCGAAGAACGACCGATGTGTTCTTAGTGGTACTAGTAGATTTGCATTTGTGTATCATTGATAGATGTTCCTTGTTTACTAGACACCACTCTACGCACAATAATCTGGCTAAACTGAAAACATTATTATGTGTATGAGTTGGAATGCCACGAGCTCCTCACCCAGTACATCGCCCACCTACACTCCGACCACCACAGACCCACAAGAACAACCAGCAGCCCATCATGAATGCACCACGGCAATCGACAAGAGAATCGTCGAAGAAGTAATACATCATCAAATAATTGGCAATTGGCAATTGGCAATTGGCAATGGTATTGGTTGAGATTGGTAGGATTATCTGTCTTATTGTAGTGTCTTGTGCACCAAGCACTATCTACCTCTCTAGAGGGAGCAAAAGTTTGTATCCTTGTCCCAGAATCCTGACGCCAGACAGACGAAAGTCACTCTTCTCTTCTTGTCCACTCATCTCCACTCATCCATCCCGTGCGAGCACCTACCATACCTGCATCTGCACCATCGATCACCAAACCATGACGACGATCCGCTCTACCAATATTAACCATACAATATCATCGCTGAGAATCAACATCGACGAAGCTGAGTCATTAAGCTGGCAAGCCGGTTGCATTGTAGAATTAGTAGTAGTTTCTGCCAACAACAAAAATGGGGAAGCGGAATCGAAGCGAACATGAACATGCCGACTATGACGACGACACCAACACTCCCTTGACCTTGAACGATGCAAACAGCAGCGACGACGACGACGATGGCAACAATAATACCAAACAATCAGAAACAACATCATCAACAGCGACATCCACAAAAAAGAAGAAAATACGCAAGCTCAAACTCACCGCCACCGAAGACTTTAATGCCAAACTCCAAAAGCGTGGCATTGTCTACTTGGCACGTGTCCCCCCACGCATGGGCCCATCAAAAGTAAAGACACTCCTATCAGACTTTGGTCCAATCTCACGCATCTACTTGGCAGAAGAAGATAAGTCTATACGAAAGAAACGACGAAAGGCGGGGGGGTCAGGGGGGAAAAGATATACCGAAGGGTGGGTAGAATTTGAATCGAAAAAAGTTGCCAAGCTTGTCGGAGAAACATTGAATATGAGCCGTATCGCCAATCAAAAGGGGTCTATCCATTATGATGATTTGTGGAATATCAAATATTTGAAAGGGTTTAAGTGGTCGCATCTCACTGAGAAGGTTGCATATGAACGACGAGTCCGAGAACAGAAATTGCGTGTGGAAATGATGGAGGTGCGGAGGGAGAATGCATTGTATATGGCCCAAGTCGAGGCGGGGAAGAAGTTGGATCATATTGAGGAACGGAGAAAGAAGAGGAAAGGAAAGGGTGGTGGTGATGATGATGGTGGTAGTACTGAGGAAGGTCTGCCAAAAAAGATTCGGTCAATTCGACAAAAGAAACCGTTTGAGGGCGAGAGCAGTGCAACCGCCAAGTCTGCCATCCTTGGGTCTCTCATTTGACAATAATTTATTCGTCTGCAGAGCATCTCCATTCGTAGAGAAAATAGGGTAATCGTAGTGCGCAGTTGCATTGATGACAGAGACTATTCTTATTAGTTTCTCTACCTCTCTTTCCACCCGACTTCTGCACTCTCTACCATACCACCCAGATTGAGATTTGCACATGACATCCATCCACCTTTTCATTGTTGTTTCTTCAGCTCAAGGTCGATTTTATGTCGGATATTTCCAATGTCAGCACTAACTGCCGTCCACCAAGCAGTTAGTATCATGCAAAGAAGCAATACGGGCGGAAATCCAAAGATCGATCGCTCGCCATTGTGTTCATTCACCACCCCCAAGCCGGTAAGATCCGTTATTCCATTGATAAACGAGACTAGGAATGCTGCACTTCCCCCACCCCATCGATTCGCAAGAGTATCCACGATGGGTTTGGCTTCATACCGTGCCTCCGCCGACAAACCTCGCCATAAATTTTCTCGAACTGGTTTGGCGATGGCAAAGTTGATCACCTTCGTGAATTCATCGATTATCAAGAACATAATCAGGTCCGGGGGCTTTCCATTCGACATCAAGTGCCACCAACCCAGTAATGCAACGCCACAAAGACGAATTATTGGCATGAGTGCCAATGCTCCATGCTGTCCACAGAAGGTTGCGATATATGCACCAAGTCCACTTGCTTGTAATGCAAATACTGCTACACTCGATGCTGTGTTAATCTTGGCTAGGAAGGCAGTGTTCGACACGGCGCTCGAGGCACTGGAGGATCGGTTAGCGACTAATTCAGCTCTTTGGAATGATAAGAGTACCGACGTCGATGCATACAGAGCATTGTATGTAAATATTGCCATCAGCAGTCGTGATCTAAGAATGGTAGTGATGCCACGTAACAATCGTTGTTTGAAGGAGTTGTCATCAATGAGGGGTTGTGGATTTGCTGGAATAGGAGTGGAAGTTGCTGTTGTTGCCTTATCCTCGCTAGCAGTTGATAAACTTGCGATGCTCTTAGCCCGTGTCATGCCACCGATACCACTCCCTCCACTCTCGGAGATGGTTGTCCTCCGATTCCTCTCCTGTTGTTCCTGCTGGGCTACAAGGTTGGCTAAGTTTCCACTCGATAGACTTCCACTAGCCACGCGTTTCATACTGCCCATCGATGCCGATTTTCTCATGGACGAATCGACAGTTGTCTGTCCGGCTAAATCTTCGGAGGATGCAAGGGAGGCAAGACTATCGCAACTCTGGTAGCGCATTTGCTCCTCCCAGTGACGTTGCATTATTCTACCAAGTTCGACAGATAAGTTGGCTGATATTTCGAGCAAGATTGCCGCGACGATTAGTAGACCTGACATATGTAGAATGTGAGCAGCGAAGGAAGCAATGACGCTGGAGTATTGGAAGACGGAATTGATAGAGAGGTTAGAACGATGATTGCCACACTCCTGGAGAATGCGAGGTTTTCACACATGCACTCACCTTCCTATTATACCCCCAAGAGTTCCACCAAACCCCACAAACCCAAGACGCTTCAATCGTTGCGCAGATTTCGATGGTTTCGTAGATGGTTGAGCGACATTACTAACACCGTTGCCCCAGTTAGTATTGTAACCCAATCGTCGCTCCTCCAAAGAAGCGCGTTGCTTCTCCGCATTCTCTTCGTACTCCATTGCCTCCATCGTGACACCCCATATTAACGATAACGAGTGCAATTTCATAAGGTGCACGACCAAGAAGAACATGATGTAGATGACTTCGCCAAACTTATTCACCAAGCTTCTGCACGCATGCAAGAAAAGGGATGGAATGGATTCCCCCGAGTACAATTCCAAGGCGGATTGTATCGACATCGACAATGTCGAGGCTGGAGCCAGTTGATGAAATCCTAATACATCTCGTGCAAATCCTTCTGCAGACGATATCATTTTGGTGACGGGTATACCCATTCCGAGGAAAAGACGGAGAAAAAATGTCCCGACTACGGCACTTGCCGACTCATCTGCATCCTCCTCCTCTACCCCCACTTCCCCACCACCACTCCCGCCCCGCTTACCAAATTGATCCACCAACTTAAACCCCAATGCATAACTCAACAATAAGAACGCAAACACTCTATAGAACAAGGCCAAACTAGTCCCCTGCGTCTCCCCCCTCGTCAACCCCATCCGCTTCCACACCCGTCGTCGACGCGGATCCGGGGCCTCAAACAACCATCCCACAGGCACCGAGCTTCCCAATGCCAGTACCGTCGATGCCAATGTCAATGCGGGAATATGCGAGACACCCACGGCCAGTGCCGCCGCATCACGCATCGGTCCCAACATGTAATTGGCACATGTTACCAATAGCAGAGCTAAGAAGCCAGCAAGTGCCGACCCCCCATGGGTCTGCTGGTGATGGGTGGGTACGAACCGACAGGAGATGTAGGTTAATATTTTACCCGAAAGGGAGTAGGGTGTATAGGTGTATATGGATGGAATGGTGGTGGTCGTTGTCGGATGAGCTGCCGTCCGTGGTGGAAGAGGCGTGCAATCCCCATCTCGCCCAGTGGTCCTCCTACTATCCGAATCATTCTCATCCTCTTCCTCTCCCTCCCACCGCCGTTGTTGGTGGGATACATGCCCCGTACGAAATGTCTCCTGGCGAGCAATATCCCCCATCATACCTTCCCCCTCCTCGTCGTCGTCTTTCCACTCACCCAATTCGGATATCTTGCGCAAATTTGAACATTCCAATTCACGCATTGCCGCTGCTGCCCTGCTCGCCGGACAGGTGTCCATACTCGACCTCCTACTACTATTACCACCACCCTCGTTGTTGTTGTTGTCGTCTTCGTCCAATAAATCCTCCGAGGAAGAATAGGATCGATCAAATGTCGTGGGGGGTAGTAATGCTCCCATGGATGAGGATGTGTACATTGGTCGTTCGTAATTCAGCCCACTACAAGTACTGATTGATGCACCTCCACCTATTATGCTGGAGGTGGTGGTTGGTCGAGGACAGCTGTGGGGTAGTAATAATTCTCCAAAATTCCGATTGTGGAGAGGTGGAGTTGAGGGTTGGTGTTGTTGATGTTGTTGAGGGTGATGATGAGAATGGTGATGGTGAGGTGTGGAAGGTGACCATGATGAAAGTGGAGGCAGTGTCATTTGTGTTTCTGGGCTTTGTGGCAATTGTTCATGACCGAATTGTTGGTTCAGATGTTGTTGATGCTGCTGAGTTTGCGATGGTTGATGTTGATGTGACAATGACATGAGTTGTTGCCTCTGCCTTTGGAGGGGTTTCGTCGTCGGTGAAGTAGAAGACGATGACGAACCAATAAAAAATCCCTCGGGTGTGGGTGCATCCTCATCATCATAATCGTCGTCTATATTGGATTCCTCGCTTGCATTTATTGGAATGTCGTGCTCACAGTCATCATCATTCTCAACATTGTCGGTAGGAGCAACATCTCGAATATGAGCTGAGGCAAGCCGCCCTATCAATTCCTCTTCTACCTCAGATGATGAAGGCAGTGGTAGATCATTCTCATCGTCAGTGTCCATGGCTGCGAGAGCAGCTGTGGCGATAGGTCGTTGAGGTTTACGGACAAGGTCCATTGTGAAACTGCTGCTGCTTTGTCCTGCCTCGTCGTTTGTAGTTCAATGCAAATGCAGTGTGTGTTAATAGCAAGTTCAAGCCGTCGAATCTCTCGTCCAATCCCTCTCTAACTCGAGATAANGACACCAGAAGATGCAGATGGCACTCCTCCGGTGGCTGGTGAGTAAATTCGATTCTACCGCACTGCTTCACGCGCGCGCAACTTTGGTTGGAAGAGAGAGGGGGAGTGCGGTGAGGCTATTTATATTGCACTGATCGCCACCGATGGTTGTGAATTATTAATAGTAGTACTTCTCGTCCAGCGGCATGCATGGCACCAACGTCACGTGCGCACCATTGGAAATTCGCCATATTATCGCCAATCGCCACACGTTCCTTCCCGGCTTATTTTCGCCATATTATCGCCACAGATCGCCACAATGCCCTCCCGCCATTTTCGCCATTGACCACCGCCCGCACTCTGATAATGATATTATGCATGGCTGTACTCTTCGGTGATGCGATGATCGATAATCAATCAGATCAATGCAATGCAATGCAATGCAATGCGAGGAGAAGAGTCGATTGATGGGCAGATTGGATGCAAAATGTAAAGCGTGCAAACATCTACAACATGTTGCAAAGCAATAGACGTTGGACGTGGGTCTAAGATAATGATGTAGAGCAATGCAGAGAACGTAATAGTACTCGTTTGGAGTAAAGGGTTTTTAGTAATCGCATTACGGAACAACAGATAATAAGTCTCTCCTCGAAACAAATAACGTCGATGAATGAATAAGTTGTTGATTGGGGGCTGGGTAGGGAAAGTGATGTGGCTTTCCTCCACGCAAAAGGATCGTGTGAAGTCGGCATAACGGAAAGCAGAAGGTTGTCGTCGGATGAAGCTGGGCAGAAAAGATGCAAAGATAATAAAACTGAAAGTGAATGCATGGCTGCAACGACAGTCTTATACCGACATCTCAGCAACCGCCGCCGCCTTCTCTGCATCTTGAGCCATGGCCACGGCAATCCCCGCGGCAACATCCTCATCCACTCCATTCGAATCCAAATTCGCCACAGCCACCGCTGCATCCTCCTCCTTCATCGTACGGATATCCTCTTCTTCGACCTCTTTCATAATACGTTTCTTCTCCATGGCCAACCGTTCATCGGGATGGATATATCCTGCCGCGGCACGGGCAGCCAAGTGTGCTTCCATATTCATTGGTGCGGCATCTACTGCGGGGTGAGGATACATGGAATAGATGCCCGATAGACCCACGACGACACTCCCGGCTGCGGAGGCTGGTACTACAGTCATTATATTGTCATCGGGACCAAGCACTTGAGCCACCGAGGGTGGATACGCTTCCGCAGTAATAGTAGGATGGGGTGCAAATCCCCCCGACGCCGTCATACTAAACCCCGGTATCACATAGGTAGGATCCGCACGCTGCCTTTTCAACTGCTCTTCAATGGTCTCCTCGGGCACTCCCGCTGCCTCCATGGCCTCCCGCAATCGTGTCGATATTTCCGCCGCCACCTCCTCGGCGGCTCGGCTGGCACGATCTTTCAATGCCACACCCGATCCTACCAACTCTTCGGCCACAGCCTTGACATCTTCGGGAGGTGCCACACCTTGGGCATATGACTCGCGATCATTGCGATTGCAGTCTCGTAATGCCTGGCATGTCTTTTTGATGGCCTCGCGACGGTTCAATTCCTCCCAGGGGCCATTGAGTCCACGGGAGACTTGTCCTCGTCCTTCTCGCTTAAGAAAGCGACCAGGCGGATTGAGACTGGCAATGTGTCGTACAATCTCTTCAGCCACTGCCTTTTTTTCGGAAGCAGAGTAGGATTCACAGTAGGAGGCATCGGCACGGGTAGTAACGAGAGTGCGGAAGCGTTCATTGCCAGGATGGGCGGCAATGTTGACACCACGGCCGGAGAGGACGTCATTATCAGTAACGACAATGGGTGGTTTGTTGTATTGGGGTGCTGCAGCGTGAGTTTGTTGTTGGGTGGGATGGAGAGGATGGTGATGGTGGTGCGACATTGGGGCAAAGTGTGACATGGTTCGATAGAGTTTGGGTTTGCTTGGGAGATGCGGTGACTATGGATGAGGTATTTTGATATGTCGTTGGAGACTTTGCGAGCTCTAGAGAGAGAGTAGAAAAGGGTACAATGGCACAACGGAGGTGAGAGGACGATGAAGACGAAGAGGAATAGCTTGACAGCAAAACATCCTGAACACATCCACCCAAGCAATTGGCATTGGTCGATGGCGCCGATGCATCGAGAGGCAACCCCTACGCCAACGACCAACGACCAACGAAGCAGCCGCGCCGACACACTCTCTCTGCCACCACCACCCGCCGGCACGGAGGCGGGAAGGGTAGGGCATCGTCGCCGTGGCCATGGGGAGAGGCAATAATAAAAGAACACATCATGGTGTGCTCAGGATTTAGGACGCCATCGTCCATCGCCCGAAACCAACAAGGTACAGATACGGAAGTCCATGGTGGAGGTCCTCTACTCACCTTGGCTTCGTCTACGGGTGAATTCGTATTTTTTGTGAGAGTGCAGGCTGCAAACGAAGGAATTTCATTGCATTCTTTTTTGCTGGTTGCTTGCTTGCTTGCGCGCGCTTCGCTTCGTCTGTGGGCAGTTGCGCCACATTCCACTATCGGGAGTCCATGAGCATTGAAACTAGAGAGGAGGAATTCGCCAAATTCCACATCTACTTTGGAATCAGTAAATTATTGTGTATGTAGAATTGGAAATATCGTTGCGTTGGATTTGGGACATGTTCTGCCGGCTCGCTCTCTTGCTGAACTTCTCTCTTCGACAGATTTCCTGAAATACTGAGAAGATACGCATCGGAGCTGCGAGAATTTGTTTTTTGGTTTCTCAACTCCGTCATCGCATCGTCTGTGGGGCCAGCGGCGGACAGACGAAGATCCTTCCACCACCGCGGCTTTTTCCGACCACGAAGCCTTTGCTTGCTCCGTTGCACGCACCACACAGCCAACAAAGCAAGCAAACAGCCAGGCCAAAGAGTGCGTCGATATCTAGAGAGAGTGGACCCTCTTGAAAATTAAAGACCTCAACCATGGCTCTTCGATCAGCGGTAGCAACGCTTGCTAAGCGGGTGGCCTTGGCTTCGGCCCCTCAGGTACGGCAATTATCTTCTACTTGTAATTTGTATTCGATTGTTATTGTGTAGGGGACGGAAGAGGGGGGAGGGGGAGACGAGAGTGGGGGAAAGATTCGCCACCGCCAACGTCGACCTTCGCAGCCGCCGCCGACACTACTGCAACTTAATATCCAACGCCCATCCTGCACATCGATGGATGCATCCCATGCTCTTCTATTCCCAGCGTCTATTATGGGGAGCAGCTTCTCTTTAAATTTTATTTTGGGGGTGGGGGGGGGCGTGGGTTGCCATGAAATTATTGGTCCATCGCCAGCAATAATTATCCCTCCTATCCACCCTCTCTGTCTATGCTTCGAGGGGATAAACTGTCACAAGCTCGCCAACATAAGGAGACTTAGCCAGGGGACTATTCATTAGACACATCCATGGCATCATCTCCTGGGCTAGCAGCTATCTGTGAACTCTAGATGTCAGGTAGAGGGTGGATGGAGGGGGGGCGCTGACAAAGTTTGGACCATTCGTTCACCATGAATTATCTGATTCATCTATGCCCATGTTAATCTAACCCATCTTCTCCCCCCATTTCTTCTATCTCTCTCTCTTCTTCGTTATTATTATTACTATTTTCTCACAGGTGGCCCGCACCACCTTCCTCGCCACCACCTCCCGCTCCATGGCCTCCCAAACTCTCGAACTTACCACCTACCTCGAATCCAAAATCTCCGGCGCCAGTTCCGAGGACACTGCCGTCAAGTACGCCGAAACCGGCTCTGTCATCTCCGTCGGAGATGGTATCGCACGTGTCTACGGCCTTGCCAACGTCCAAGCCGGAGAGATGGTTGTCTTTGCCTGCGGATTGCGCGGGATGGCACTCAACCTCGAAGAGGACAATGTGGGTGTGGTCATCTTTGGTGACGATCGCGATATCCTTGAGGGGGATACGGTCAAGCGTACTGGTGCGATTGTGGATGTCCCCGTTGGTCCGGAACTATTGGGACGTGTCGTCGATGGTATTGGCCAGCCAATCGATGGTGGTGCCAGCTTGGATGGATGCAAGCGTTCTCGTGCCGAGGTGAAGGCACCCGGTATTATCCCACGTGAATCCGTCTCGGAACCCATGCTTACCGGGCTCAAGGCCGTCGATGCCCTCATCCCCATTGGACGTGGACAGCGTGAGCTTATCATTGGTGATCGTCAGACGGGTAAGACGGCCATTGCCATTGATACCATTATCAACCAAAAGACGAAGAAGGATCCATTGGCGTGCATCTACGTCGGCGTTGGACAGAAGCGATCGACCATTGCCCAACTTGTCGGACAGCTTGATGACAAGAAGGCCATGGACAATTGCATCATTGTCGCTGCCACTGCCTCCGACTCGGCACCACTTCAATTCCTTGCTCCCTACACTGGTGCTGCCATGGGTGAATACTTTCGCGATAACGGCAAACATGCGGTGATCTTCTACGACGATCTCTCGAAGCAAGCCGTAGCCTATCGTCAAATGTCCCTCCTCCTTCGTCGTCCACCCGGACGTGAGGCCTACCCCGGAGATGTATTTTACCTCCACAGTCGTCTATTGGAACGTGCGGCCAAGATGCATCGCAACACTGGCGGTGGATCCTTGACGGCCCTTCCCGTCATTGAGACTCAAGCCGGGGATGTGTCGGCGTACATTCCCACCAATGTGATTTCCATTACCGATGGACAAATCTTCTTGGAGTCGGAACTTTTCTACCAAGGACAACGTCCTGCCATCTCTGTCGGTCTTTCCGTCTCTCGTGTCGGTTCCGCCGCGCAGTACAAGGCCACCAAGGCCGTGGCTGGTACCATGAAGCTGGAGTTGGCTCAATACCGTGAGGTAGCTGCCTTTGCCAAGTTTGGTTCCGATCTTGATGCGGCCACCCAACAGCAGCTCAACCGTGGTGTACGTCTCTACGAACTACTCAAGCAGGGACAGTACATGCCATACGAACCCGAGGAGGTGGTGGCCTCGCTCTTCATTGGTGTCAAGGGATACTGTGATCGAATTGATGTCGAGCATGTCCAGGCGTTTGAGAAGGCATTCTTGGCTCATATGAAGGGTGCGCATGCCGGTGTGTTGAAGGAGATTGTGGATGCGGGATATGTCCTTTCGGAGGGTGTGACGAAGAAGCTTCATGATATTGCGGAGGATTTCACTACTGGCTTCTCGCCTTAATTTGTGCCGTCGCCATGATGTCATAGATTGTCGGGAGGTTGGATGAGAGCGAGAAGGAGGATAGATGATGATGAGAGATAGAGAGGCACAGCAGTTGTTTTCGTCCTTGTGTTCTGGTAGTATGCCCCGTATGAGAGACCCACACACTCCTTTTGTAGATGGGCTGTTTCCCTGCTGTTGCTTTGCAATTCAATTCACCATGTTGGCTGGGAGATTTGATGGCGAGTTTTGCACCATCGGCCTTTCTTTCATTTCGAGTCGACGTCGCCACCTCCTCTGAGGATGTTGCCAAATTCGTCACCGTTACATCCACAATTTCGAGAACGTAGCACCTACCTTGGCGGTTGTATACAGCAAGACAATCGACCATTGCTCCGTCGGATGTTGACATTGCTCCGTCTGTTTCATTGGGAAAGCTGGCTTGGCCGATGTACCTTTTTGGTTTATCTTCCGAACCCTCATTCGATGATGCATCCTCCTCGAGTGTTGCGGTAATACTGTCAGATGATCCCGCACTCCGCCGTTTCTTTGTATTAGAAGTACTCAGCCGTAATATCGCGGATCTTTGTGGATTATTATCTTCATGATTTCTCTCAATAGCAACCAAGCCAACATTGCTTCCATCACTTTCATGCATTTTCGACAGAGAATATTTCTTTGTCTTCCTCCCCCTCACTGAAATCCAATTCAGAACGCTTGTTCCCAGCTGCAATTCGGTTCTTCTTTCATTCGGAGTATCAATATTGTTCTTTGTTTCACCACCGTCTTGTTTAACGTCTTTTGTTGCTTTTTCGTTATCAGTATTCGTTGTCGGAACTTCATTATGTATCTCCTCCTCGAATTCTTCCACTTGGGACTCTGCTGCTTCAGCCGGCACAGCATACCTCTTCTTTGCATTTTCAGCATCGAACCATGATTCTAAAAACCCATCGTCATCGTCATCGTCATCACTGCTCGATGCATCACTCATATGCTTCGCAATGGATTCATGTTGAGACTGAATGTGTCTTTCATTTATTTTATCGGCGGCATCATCTTCGAGGGCCCGCAGTGGTAATGATGGAGTACGCACCCTTGCCTCTACGTGGGGAGATGCTGCTGCTGCTGATGAAGACGATATTCTTGAACTCCCCCCACTACTATCGTCATCGCTATCATTGGCAATGGCAAGTAATTCCTCCTCGTCGAAGACGTCGGCGTTATTGATGGACGACATCGGGATATCTAAACGCATATGGTAGGGCTGTGGAACGGATGTCATGGTCTTCATCGTTCAACTTTGTTCCCGCCACTTTCGCAACGTGGCCATTTTCCCGCCAAATCTTTTCTCCATTCTACGAATTCCCACGTTTCACATAGGGGCCTAATTTCAAAATTTTAATTTCAAATTCACTAGGTACAGAGGAAACAGTATATTTACGAGATACAGCTTCCACTGTGAAGTCATATGGAGCACGTTCACGCCATCTTTTCTTTGAGCGACGAAGGTGGATGGACGACGGAAAGACGACGATGACGTGGATGCAACAGGATGCAACTTTGAAAGATAGTTGGGGACTTGTGGAAAGATACTTAACACCTTCACTCACTTCTTGTGTCGGTCCACCTGCATGCCGATAAAAGACACGTGCTCATGGTGCGTCGTCGTCATCGTCATCGTCCAAGATCTTCTAACCATTCAACTGAAACCAACCATTCAACTGCATTCAACGCAGCAGCGACCTTCCTCAACTTCGACCTTCGATCACTACTTCTTCCGTCGAGGAAGAAAAAGGAGGGAAAACACACAACACGCGACGACAATGATAATGATCAGGTGATGGCGGTGCAATTATTGATTCCAACAGCAACAGCCCAAACTAGAACGAAATAGGTAGTTATCTCACCTCACTCCAGGAAGATCATTCCATTAACAAACATGACAAGCTCCTACGGCGCAATCGACGGCTACGAATCTAACGCCGCCAGCGTGGGCTCCCAACAACATCCTCATCGTTCCAAACATTGGATTATTATTGCTGGTGTCGTACTATGCCTCGTTGTGCTACTTACTAATCTACTGGCATTAGCTTCAAATGCATTCCCTCCGAACACAGTAATTGGCACCGACGACGATGATGACATTACCGATGAAAATCGAGCACTCTTCTACCATGATCAGTTTGTCGACCACTTCAATCCTTCTGTCACCTCCACGTGGTCCAATCGCTATTATGCCAGTACTGAATACTTTAAAGGACCTGGTCATCCCGTCTTCCTGATTGTGGGTGGCGAAGGCTCGTTGGATCATGGTATGCTGTATCCGTTTGTGACGCAGCATTTGGCACCGTACTTTGGGGCGGCAGTGATTGAGATTGAGCATCGTTTCTATGGACCGTATCAGCCCATTGTCGGACGAAAAGCCACAGTGGAGGAACTGATTGAATTGCTGACTCCACAACAAGCCATGGCCGACATGGTTCGTCTAACTTCCGTCTTCAAAGATCGAATAAACTGTTCATCACATCGACCATCAAACGAGTATTGTCCAGTGATATCCGTGGGAGGGAGCTATCCTGGTTTCTTATCGGCCATGTTCCGACTGGTGTATCCAAACTTTGTAGATATCAGTTACGCAGCCTCGGCACCACTGAAACTGTACGATCAAAGTGCTGATCAGAATGTGTATTATGATGTGGTAACCAAGGCTGCTGAACGTCTATCGCCGGGATGCGCAGATGCTGTACGAACTACACTACATGAGGCAAAGAAATTAATTGAATTATCGCCAAGCGTGCATGATGCGGTAAAGAGCATGAAAATGTGCGTGGACAGTGTACCGGAATATATCACCAATGTAACAATATTGAGTGATGATGTAATGATGGCGGTGGGATTTACATTTGCTGATTACGATATGGATGCATATCCGCCCGGACCAGAGTTGGGGTTATACAAGGCGTGTCAAGTGTTTCAGGATGAACAATCAGCATCGGCGTTGGAGAAGGTGGCGAACTTCTTTCAATTGTCGAACGAAGATGACGAAGCAGGAGGAGGATACGTGAAAGAACACGACAACGAAGATGATAACTGCTTTGATCTATCGACATTTCTACCCGATGGTGACAATCCACGAATAGCAACATCTGATTGGTCAGGGTCTGGCGCTGGCAACGATGGAAAAATGTGGGATTTTCAACTTTGCACCACATTGATAGATCCTATTGGCTTCTCGTCTGAGTCCATGTTCCCTCCACGGAAGTGGACATACAAGGATCTAACCGAATATTGTCATCTTCGATATGGCGAAAAAGTGGTGCCCCAACCGTTCGCGCTGGTTAGGGATACAGGTTTTGATGATTTAGTCAGAGCAAACGCATCCCATATTTTGTTCACAAATGGAATGCAGGACATGTGGTCGGGTGGATCACATCTGGAAGACTTGTCTGATACGATTTTGGCATTAAACTTCGAGAACGGAGCTCACCACAGCGACTTGTCACATGTTGGACCGAGCGAGAATGATACTGAGGATATTCGTGAGGGTTTTGTGAAGATTACTAATATATTGGAGAAGTGGCTACATGAAATTAGGAATCAGTACAATTGAATCAAACTTCTACGATACTGCCAAACCCTTCCATGTGAAACACTGCCTTGAAACAACAAACCAAATTTTGATAGACTTAATTTTCTAATGCTCAAACAAAGCTACTACCTATCGCAGTAATCAATTAGGCAATAGGTACGGCAGAACGTTTGGGATGATAACATCTGCTCCACACGCGATACGGTGCTGCGATCTCATCGCGCTGATACTCTCACTATGCTCTTCGATTTTCGATTTCCAGAGAGCAAGTTCCAATAAGGAGGCAACCTCCATTAACCGTTCATAGGCTGCAAGTTGCGATTCGACGGCATTATAATCAGCAGACCATTGAAGCATGTCGCATATGTTCAACTGCCATGTTTTCACTTTCAGGGCGTCAAATCGCTCAGGGATACTGCGTTGAGATAAGAAGTTGAACATACTCATCGAGTTCACAAATCGAATATGAGATATAGTTCCCACTCGAGCATTTGAATATTTTGCACTCCACCAATTCTGAAGCGACGTTTTGTGCACAAACTCTTCAAATTCATCACAGAATTCCACCTCCAATTTTTTGCACGAAAGGAATGCATTAATGTCAATATCTATGACAGTGGACGGAATTGCAATCCGCTCTATTGAAGTACCTTCAAATGCATTCGCTCCGATATACTCCAAACCCTCGTTGAGTTTAACATTCACTAATTCTCTGCAATTACAGAATGAACCGATGCCAATAATCCCGACCGTGGAGGGATTTTCAATTTGCGTTAGGGATTCACAATCTTCAAATGTTTGTTCCCAAATATGCTCCAGCCCCTCGTTGAGTTTCACAACCACCAATTCTCTGCAATTACAGAATGCGCCATTGCCAATAATCTCGACCGTGGTGGGGATTTCAATCTGCTTTAGTGATGTGCATCCTTCAAATGATTGATTCCCAATATACTTCAGCCCCTCGTTTAGTATCACATTCACCAATTTATTGCAATTACGGAATGCACAATGGCCAATAGTATCGACAGTGGCGGGTATTACAATCTGCTTTAGTAATGTACATCCTTCGAATGCAGAGTTGTTGAGACACTTTGTCCCATCGTTAAGCGTTACATTCAATAATTTGGTGCAGTATCCGAATGCAAAATCAGCTATAGTTTCCACAGAGGAAGGAATTGTGATGTGCTGCAGGGATTTACATCTTCGAAAGGCATTGTTCCCAATATGTTTCAGCTGCCCTTTTTCGGAGAATTCAAGAACTGCCAATTCCTTACAATTGCGAAATGCTCCATCGACAATCACTTTGACAGATGAGTCAACTACGACATGTGGGGTCGGCTTGTAACCGGTGTAGAGAAGAAAGTCCGTCGGTTCGGATGTTACGATGCATCCAGTGTCAGTAGACGACAACGATGATTTCGAGATGCAGCTCCCCATTCTGTTCTCCCAAGACGAGGGATGTGCTGCGTTCCCTAGATGAATATACGCTTTCAAGGTGAAATCCAAAAATCAAGGGAGCATGTGATTGCCAAAATAAAATCCAACAACCAACGTAGCATGGAAGCCACCAAATGATGGAAGCGTCCCCGGCAGAGATATGTTTATCATGACATGTTGCGGTCCCGTACGTTTGACAAGGATCCGTCGCAGTGAGAACATTCTTTGAATCGCCAAAGTAGATATGTGCCCTTCAAACTTCGAATGACATGATCAAATCGATAGTACAATCATAGCCAACAATGGAGAGTGAAGGAAAGAGGTCGCCATGATCCATCATAATCATATCCACTCGTTTGAAACAACATCATCACGATCCCATCGCACGGTTTTGTTCGTCAAGACATAAGTGATGTCATCTCTCTGAATCTGAACTGTTCAGGCCATCGACATCATTCAACTTCCCACAACCCACAATTATTGAATAAGGTCAGTCTCGACGGCTCACATCAATCGGCAATTTGTCCACCAGCGAGAATGATATCTAGTACATTCGCAATTATTATCATCGCACCGCAAGTGTTTATGTTACGGTGAAGCGGATCTGGGATGTCCTTTGTCCGGTCCATACGGTCCACTCCCCGCCAAAACCTTTGCCAACCAACCACAAACAATGTTCCCGCCAAATCTTTCCCTTGCACCAATACTGATTCCGACGTGGTATCGTACATAGGGCGCTAAAGTCAAATTTTATTTCAAATTTTAATTTCAAATCTAGACGTGGAGGAAACAATACATTTTTGTTCGACCGAAGGTGCCACGAAGGCGAAGAAGGAAGAAGACAGCTTGCCGGAGAACACAAAACCATGATGTTGTGCACCATGGCGTCCGCATCGCAGTTCCTCCTTCTCCTATATGCCTTTGCCACTACGGCAACGACACCATCGCTGGCATTCGAACTACCGCATCATCATCATGTAATAATACAGCGCCACCAACCTCTCCAGTTCGCGATTAGCAATAGCAATGCCAATAACGATGACGATGGCATTGGCATTCGATCCAACCCCAACCCGACCAATGGCGATGATTCCTACGACAGCAGCAACAATAACAATGCATGGACAAGCGCCGCCGCCTACTCCGTCCGTTCCAACGCATGGGGCTACTCACGCACAGTGGTCAATGCTCGTCAACGACGTCGATATGAACGACGACGGATACGTCATCGATTGGAGATGGAGGGGAAATTGCGGGAGGCTACTCGAAAGTCCAAGCGAGAGAATGATAGTAGTAGTGGTGCTGGTGAAGAAGAACGAGGAATGACATGGGCAGAGAAATTGGTACGAATGAATGAAAATATTGGTGCTGCCGATGCGTTCATGGGGAATGTGCATAAGGGTGGGTATGAGGATGATGTGGATATGATTGATGGTGGTAGCAGTAGCAGCACTACTACACCCACAACAACATTTGACGATGATGAAATGGATGAGGATGGATATTGGGGTATGTTTGGGACACGGGGACGCAAAAAACGTGGCTTCATGGCCAATTTAGTACAAATGATGAAGGTGCCCTATCGTGCATTATTTGGAGAGTACAAGCGAGTTGCTCCGGGAACACTAATTTTGGTTCGACATGGTGAAAGTGAGTGGAATGCCAACAAGACATTCACTGGCTGGGCAGATCCTGACCTCTCGGCGCAGGGATATAGAGAGGTGGAACATGCCGCGCGATTGCTAGTGGAGGGTGGGTACAATGTCGACATTGTCTTCACATCGCGATTAAAGCGTGCCATTCGATCTTCTTGGATATTGCTTCGCGAATTGAATGAGGTATACCTTCCTGTGTTCAAGTCGTGGCGTCTCAACGAACGCATGTATGGTGCACTGACTGGCTTGAGCAAAACAGAAACGGCCGAGCTTCTAGGTGCTGAACTGGTGCAGGAATGGCGGGGGTCATTATTGTCGCGTCCACCAGCACTAACCCCCGCCGATAAGTATTATCCAGGCAGAGATCGTCGACATGCGGACTTGTCACCGAGCCAAATCCCACTGACCGAGTCATTACTCGACTGTATGGAACGGACGAAGCCAGTTTGGTTTGATAAGATATCCTATGAGTTGGTATGTGGCCGGAATGTCCTAGTGGTGGCCCATGCCAATACCCTGCGTGGATTGGTAAAAATTATTGATGGGATAGGCGATGATGAGATACAAGATGTGGCCATACCTACGGGAATACCCATCATTTATAACTTTGATAAGAATTTGAATCCGATTCCGCCGAGTGGTGATCAGAACACTGTCAGTCAGGTTCATATGAAGGGTGTGTTTCTGGAAAAACCGGGTCTCTTGAAACAAGCAATCAAAAGGGAGGTGGAGTGGAGTGCCAAGGTGCCGGGTTATGAAAAGGTAATGTCAAGATCTGCCAACTCTGGCCTGACTCCCTTGCAACGTTCATTGTCGAAGCTTGAGGCGCAACGAGAGGTTCAAACATGGGCGGCTCAATATGCCACCGACGATGAGGAAGACGATGGTACCGATGGGAGGCTTACACTAGTCGAGCAAAAAAATGAAGATAAGGTTTGGGAAAAGGGTTTGAGTGAGATTGAAGATGGCGAGTATTTCGATCCCGATCATCCTAACTTTGAGCAAGATACTGAAAATATAACTTCGATTGACGACGAGAAAGAAGGAAGTGACGAGCTGTTTGCACCTATATTTAATGCCAATGGTCCATGTGTCACTGCCATGCCGGCAGGCGAAGTTGTTCCCGGAATAGGGCCCGTTCCAATAAAGCGGGAGTCGTCATTAATCGTTATGATACGACATGGAAAGACAGAAAATAACAAACTTGGGCTATTCACCGGGTGGGATGATGTTCCTCTCGCTGCGGATGGAGTGGAAGAAGCAAAAAGGGCAGGGAAACTACTAAAATTGCATGGTTTTGAATTCGATGCCGTATACACGTCGTGGCTTTCCCGTGCGATCGAGACGGCATGGTATGTAATGGACGAAATGGACTGTCTTTGGCTACCAATCATTAAAAGTTGGCGCTTGAATGAGAGTAAGCATGAATCTATCCAGTTGTAGCATATTTTTGATCGGATCACCTTCTTATCTTTGTGCTCTTATTCTTAGGAATGTACGGAGAATTGACGGGGCTCTCTAAAGCGATGGTCAAGCAACGGCATGGGGAAAAGCAATTCAAGGCATGGCGAAGAGGATACGCTGTCAAACCACCTCCCGTATCATCATTCTCGCCACAATATCCTGGCAATGATATTCGTTACAAGAAGTATCTGAAAGATATCCGAATATCAGTCAGCGAAACGCTCATTCGCCTTATTGAAAGCAAGAAGTTTTCACTCCATAGAAAGCTTCCCAAGTCTGAATCGCTAAAGGACTGCATGGACCGCACAATACCCTTCTTTACGGAACAAATCATGCCAGAGGCAATAAGTAAAGGGAAGCGCGTCTTGATAGCAAGCAGTGAAAATGCCATCCGAGGTTTGTTGATGTATCTCTGTGACATACCCGAGGACAAAATTGCAGGTCTGGAAATTCCCAACGGTTTGCCTCTGATATTTGATATGAATTCAAAATGCATCAAACTTCTTGATGATGGATCGGGAGAGGACCCACTTGAGAAGTACAACTTTGGTGCTTCGGCTAGTTATTTGTTCCGGCCATGCAAAAATCCAGATGGTAGTGATGATGATGGATGCGATTTCGCCTTTTTGGGAGAGAATGATACTTTCCTTTCAGCGTCGGATAGCGAACTGATTGCGAATATACGGAAACCCGTCGAAGCTAATAGATAAGGCACAACTTGGTATGAAGAGAACTATTCGTCATTATAGCACCAAAATTTGTTTCTATTTCATCAAAATTGTTAGGACGTAGATCATCTTATCCGTTATCAAAATTCAATTGTACTGATTCCTAATTTCATGTAGCCACCTCTCCAAGATATTAGTTATCTTCACAAATCCCTGACGAATGTCGTCAGTATCATTCTCGCTCGGCCCAACATGTGACAAGTCGCTGTGGTGAGCTCCATTCTCGAAGTTTAATGCCAGTATCGTATCCGACAAGTCTTCCAGATATGATCCACCCGACCACATGTCTTGCATTCCATTTGTGAAGAGGATGTACGATGCATCACTCTCGTCAAGGTTATCAAATCCCAAACTCTGAACAAGGGCGAATGGTTGTGGGGTTACACCCTGACCATATTCGCGATGGCAATATTCGGTTAGATCTTCGTAAGACCATTTGCGTGGAGGGAACATGGAGTCAGATGAAACACCAATAGGATCTATCAATGTAGTGCACAGTTGAAAATCCCACATATTGCCGTCGATTGCATCGGACCATTCGGTGGTGGTGTTACCAGTAACGTCAGAATCGGTAAGAAGTAAAGATATATCGTAGCAGGTATCCGCGTCAGGACTCTTTTCCCCTTCTGCTCCTTCATCCAGCTCTCTCGACAACTGGAAGAAATTCGCCACCTTCTCCAACGGGGACTTCGGCCTTTTCTCCTGAAACACTTGGCATGCTTTGTACAACCCCAAATCTGGACCAGGCGGGTAGGCATCCATGTTATAATCGGCAAATGTAAAACTCACTGCCGTCATGACTTCTTCACTCAATATTGTTACATTGGTGATATATTCCGGTACTTTGTCCACGCACATATTCATGCTTTTGACTGCATCCTGCACGCTTGGCAACAATTCAATCAACTTCTTTGCCTCACGCAGTGTAGTTCGTACTGCATGCGCACATCCCGGTGATAGACGTTCGGCGGCCTTGGTTACAATATCATAATACACGTACGGATTAGCACTCTGATCGTACAGTTTCAGTGGTGCAGATGCCGCATAGCTAATATCTACAAAGTTTGGATACACCAGTCGGAACATGGCCGATAAGAAACCTGGATAGCTCCCTCCCACAGAGATCACTGGACAATACTCTTTTGATGTTCGAGGCGATGAACAGTTTATTCGATCTTTGAAGACACTTGCAAGGCGAACCATGTCGGCCATGGCTTGTTGTGGAGTCAGCAATTCAATCAGCTCTCCAATTGTGGCTTTTCGTCCGACAATGGGCTGATACGGTCCATAGAAACGATGCTCAATCTCAATCACTGCCGCGCCAAAGTACGGTGCCAAATGCTGCGTCACAAAAGGATATAGCATTCCATGATCCAACGAGCCTTCGCCACCCACAATCAGGAAGATGGGATGACCAGCTCCTTTAAAGAATTCAGTGCTGGCATAATAGCGATTGGACCACGTGGATGTGTCAGAAGGATTGAAGTGGTCGACTAATTGATTATGGTAGAATAGCGCTCGATTTTCATCATTGAAGTCTGCAGATGCGGCATCATCGTCGTCGGAATCGAGTTTGTTTGGCACTAGGTGGAGAGAGCCAGATGATGACGCCCAAGGATTATTAAATATCACAACGATACAAAGTACGAAGCCAGCAATGACAATCCAAGGTTTGAAGTTAGACCGTTCGACCGGGTTGTGTTGTCGTGGTTGGGTGTCGACGGATTCGTAGCCGTCGATTGCGCCGTATGAGTTTGTCATGTTGCTGGAGGTGTATCTAGGCGAGTTCGTTAGTTAATTGTATGAATACATAGTGATATAGTTGGGATGGAGGTGAAGGGGTCTCTTGATCAGTAGAATGAGCATTTCTCCTATCTTTATCTTCCGACGCAGTGGCGCTGGAGGAAGCAGGAGTAGATAGACAACATAATAACATCGTGCATGCGTGAAGATTCGGGTTGGAGAATGATGTGTGGTGGAGGTGGAGAGAGAGAGAGGATGGAGGATCTTGGAGGATGGAGCGGCTTTCAGCTTTCAAGGGAGTGACATAAAGAGTGAAAAATTCGATACTATTCCACCGTACAAATAAATGGCGCGCCATTTCCCGCCTGAAGAGACTGCGACGTGGAATTGAAATTGACTCGATACTGCTATGTAGTCGAAGCTGGATATCTCCGCAGCGTGGATAGTCAGGAGTGACAGTTATGATGATTATCAACTAGGAGTAGGGAGATGCAATTGAGATGATATGCGGGGCCATCGCTTCTACCAGATTCTGCCGCAGCTGGCAGAATGGTTAATGGATCATAATCTGGAAACAAAGCTCGAATAAAGAAGCGGGGGAAGGCATTCAAAAAACAAATACCTAGTTCCTCAACTGTACAAATCTCAATGAAAGTCAAAACACACTTGCCACAACTCTCTCTAAACACTCACAGTGCTTCTCATCGGGGAAGTACTGGAATCTCTCATACTTGAAACAGAAATCAGCGCACCATCTCTCGGCTTTGGAATGATGCTAAAGTTCTTCCATTCGACATTATCGGGTGTCGTGTTCGTCAAATCAAAATCCACACGACGTGCAAACAGAGCAAGGAACACCTTCATTTCGGCAAGTGCTAAATTCACTCCAAGACAGTACCGAGGTCCTACACCAAATGGAATATAATCAGTGGGCTTGGTCTTATCATCCAACCATCTCTCCGGTTTGAAACCCTTTACAATATCCATATGAGATTCATCCTCTTCCTTCACCGTTGGGTCGAGCAAGTGGGTGATGCCCGGGCTGAAAGCAACACCATAACCTTTTGGAACTTGCTTTCCATCAACAACAAAGGTTTCCTGGGCAAAACGCATCGCTCCCGTAAGTGCTAACGGCTTAATCCTCATGACTTCCTTAACCACAGCATCAAGATAAGGGCAGTCTTTCTCGAGCATCTCCCTCGTCGTTACTTTCCCTTCGTTTTTTGCCATCATGGCAAGTTGCTCGTTCTTCAGTTTATTGAATACATCTTTATGCAAACCGAGAGCAAGCATCGCCACAGTGAGTGTGCTAGCTGCGGTCTCCGATCCAGCGAATATAAGCAGCAAAGAATTGCTGATGATATCCGTTTTACTGAGTCTCCTGCTTGGATTATCTTCATCCTTAGCAAAGTACATTCCACTCAACGTCGATTCATCAGGCCCATTCCTTTCAAACTCTTCCAGCCTAGCTTCAATCTTCGATACCAGGTATTTGAATGCCCGAGTAGACCGGGAAAATCGTTTGCCTGGAAGGAAGATCCATATCGGATTGAGAAAGCCAATAATCCAATCGTTAACAGCTTTGTTGAATGTTTCGATTTCATCGTCCTTCAAATTAAGCCCTGAACGAAATCCGATATTGCCGAAGGTAAGTGAATTGGCTGTCAGATCGAACATATCACATATCACAGCAGTATTGTCTCACCTAGAATCTGACGCCAGGCCACATCCAATGTAAAGGAAGTAAGCACACGTTCCATCTCCACGTCCTCGCCCTCCTTTAGCGTATCGATCATCCGCGTAGCACTCTCCATCAATGCTGGCATGGCGATGTCAATTTTCTCCGGTGTCATGGACTGCCCCACCAACCTTCTCAAGAACTGATGCCTCTCCTGATCGGTTACGAACAATAAACTGTCACCTCCAAATGAATCTGTGAGTGCATCCGATAATACACCTGTCTTCACCAATTTGAATTCTTTGTTAAATACTTTTTTCACATTGGCAATACCGGTGACAATCACAGAGGGTTTCCCAAGTGGTGCATACTTGACGACTTGAGGATTACCACCAACCCGTCTTACTTGAGACCTGTAGAATTCTCCAGCTCCTGATTTGGCATTGCCCATTTTAGTGAAGAAGCCAATGTTTCCAAAGAAGGGGCAGCCAAATGATCCGTCGGGGAGTGGTTCGGTGAAGGCAGCATCGGGAATGGGAAGGTTCGAGGGGTAAAATTTGGATCGATTTTTGAAGAGCAAAGCAGCGGCTGATCCTATCAAGATGGAATTGCGAATCTGCGGTGATATCTTTCCGGAGATATTGGTGATGATGGACGGTAACGGAGAGAGCTGCAGTGAGGTAGTTCCACCCTTATTTCCGCTGCGAAGATTTTCTTGAGCTGGTGATCGTCTGCTGCTATGGCTGGTGTTTGGGACGTGGGTGGAGGTGGATTGACGATGGCCTACATTAGTGCTAGGGCTAGGGCGGAGAACAAACGAGCTGGTAGTAGCAACTATTGCCGCCAAAAGCAGGAGAGTAAGAACGAGCTGGTGGTACTGATGTTGCTTGGTCGTCGCCATTTCGCGGTCGATAGTCGGTGCAAATAAGGTCGATGGTCGATGTTGGATAGGGAATAGGGATTCTAGTTGTCGATAGAGATATTTGTTGGTGTAGGGTGTAGGTGTTGGAGGGTGTTGGGCTGTTGCGTTGGTCTACCTACCTGTCTGTTTCCGGACCATGTGCGAAGGCAAAACTTTTGAGTACCCAAACCTGATTTGCGTACGTTTCCCGCCAGGAATTCGCGCGCGAAGGGTACGCAAATCGGGTAGGCAAAATTTTGTCTTGCCACTTCCAGTTGCCAAGGTGGCAAG